>PVLD010019953.1:0-35031 GCA_004027595.1 Dinomys branickii
TCAATTGCATTAATTTCTGCCCTGAGTTTTATAATCTCCTCCTTTCTTTGGGCTCTTGGTTTGGCTTGTTGCTCTTTTTCTAAGAGTTTGAGGTGTATCATTAGGTTATTTATTTGCTCTCTTTCTATTTTCTTTGTATATGAGTTCATTGCTATAAATTTCCCTCTGAGGACTGCTTTCATTGCATCCCACAGATTCCAGTAGGTTGTACGTGCATTTTCATTTATTTGTAGGTAGTTTTTAATTTCTTCTTTAACTTCTTGTGTGACCCATTGGTTATTCAGGAGGGTGTTGTCTAATTTCCAAGTGTTTCTGTGGTTTTTGGATTTCTCTTTGTCATTAATTTCCAATTTCATTGCACTATGGTGAGATAATATGCATGGGATAATTTCAATTCTTTTGCATTTAGGTAGATAAGCTCTATGGGCTAGAATGTGGTCTATTTTAGAGAAAGACCCATGTGCAGCTGAGAAAAATGTGTATTCTGATGTTGTGGGGTGGAACACTCTGTATACATCTACTAAGTCCATTTGTTCACAGTTTTGGCTCAGGTCTGTTTTCTCTTTACTGAGTTTCTGTCTAGTTGACCTGTCTCTTTGCATCAGAGGGGTGTTTAGGTCCCCTATTACAACAGTGTTATTAGTTATTTGATTTTTTACATCTGTTAAGATTTGACTTGTAAAGTTAGGTGCTCCCTGGTTTGGTGCATAAATGTTTAGGGTTGTTACCTCTTCCTCTTGCAGCTTTCCCCTAACTAGTATGTAATGCCCTTCTTTATCTCTTTTAATTATTTTTGGTTTGAAGTTTACATTGTTTGCAAACGTAATAGCTACCCCTGCTTTTTTCTGGGGACCTGTTGCATGGAGAATTGTTTTCCAACCTTTAACTTTCAATGTGTGGATTTCCTTTTGAGTAAAATGTGTTTCCTGTATACAGCATATCGTTGGATTGTGTTCCTTAATCCACTCTTTCAATCTTTTCCTTTTGATTTTTGAATTGAGGCCATTTACATTAATGGTTATCATTGTTATATGTTGGCTAATTCTAGTCATGTTATTTACTTGTTTTCCTTCTTTTGCTGACTGTTTACTTGCTTGCTCTGTTTACGGACTTATTTCTATTGTTCTTGGGATTGTGGTCTCTTTTTTCTCTGTCTAGAATATCTTTTAGTGCTGTTTGCAATGCTGGTTTGGCACTCATGAAGCTCTTCAGTTGTTCTTTGTCGTGGAAATATTTTATTTCTCCATTGAATGTGAGGGATAGTTTTGCAGGATACATCAGTCTGGGTTGGAAGTTGTTTTGTCTCAGAATCTGTAATACCTCACTCTAAGCTCTTCTTGATTTCATGGTTTTCGTTGAGAAGTCTGCTGTGATTCTGATGGGCTTTCCTTTATAGGTGACCTGTTTCATTTCTCTAGCAGCTTTTAATATTGTGTTCTTTTGCTGGATATCTGGGATCTTGACTATTATATGCCTGTGTGTGTTTTTCTTTGGGTTATGGATCGTTGGGGTTCTGTATGCCTCGATTAACTGAACTTCAGTATCTTTTACCTTGTTTGGGAAATTTTCTGCTATTATTTCAGCAAATATTCTTTTTATATCGTTTGTGTGGTCTCCTACTATTTCACTCACTCCTATAACTCAAATATTGTTACGTTTTGCCTCATCTTGGAGCTGTTGGATTAATTTTTCTTGTGTCTTTGATGATTTTGTGAGATCCTTCCTTTCTTGCTCATAAGCTGCCATGCTGTCTTCAAGGTCTGAGATTCTATCTTCGGTTTCATTTAAGCAGTTTTGCAAACTTTCAGTGTAAGTTTTCAAATCCTGACATTCTTTTTGGACCTGTTTCATTCTTGGTAATTCATTCCTAAATTGCTCTTGTAACGTTTCCATTTGTTTCCTATTTTCTTCTAGTCTTTTATCTATTTCTTCTCTATGTGTATGGAACATTTCTTCCATTATTGTTTTCAGTTCGTTTTTTTGTCTGAGAGATCATTGCAGGTGTGTGGCTTATTTCTGCTTTAAGCTCTTTTATGGCCTGTTGGAGTTGTTTCATTTCGGATGCAATCATTTCATAACTTGCAGGTATGTGGCTTCCTGGTTCCCCTGTATCCTTGCATTCAGAACTTGTTCTGGGTGGGGTTGAGTTCTGAGACTGTGTTCTCTTCCTCTGTTTTCCCATTTTTGGGTATCAGATTCAAAATGTTGAGTTGTAAATTCCCCAGGCCGTTCAGCAGGCAAAGGTCTGCTGCAGAGGCTGCTCCAATGACTCCTCTTTGGGAGAATGTCCCCTAAGCTTTCTGCTGAGAGATCCACTTAAAAGGCTGCTTAGATGCTGCTTTGTGGACCTCGCTATTCCCTACCCTGAGACCTGGCTGGGGCGCATAAACAGCTCGCCGCCCCAGGGACCCTTAGGCAGGGGGCCGCTCAGGTGTTCCTCCCTGGGTGGAGCTCCTCCCCCACTCAAAAATCCCATCAGGGCGCCCAGCCAGCTTCTCTGTCCCGGGAACAGTGCAGTCAGAAGAGCTGCTCGGATGTCCCTTGCTGGGCGGAGTTTCTCCCCGACTCAAAAAAACTGGTCAGGGAGCCCAATCAACTCACCCTGGGATAGTGCAGGCAGGAAAGCCACTCAGATGTATCTCCCTGGGTTGAGCTTCTTCCCGACTCAGAAATCCTGTTGTGGTTCTCACTCAGCTCACCCGTTCCGAGATCCGTGCCGGCAGGAGATCCCAGCGCTCCCCCTCCTCCTCCGTGTTCTCGCAGGAGCCGCTGATGCTCTCCGGCTGAGGATGCCGCCAGCTGCGGGTTTGGGGCTCTGAGTAGGATCCCGTTCAGTTGCGCGGATTAGCGCAGTCTGCCCGAGAAGCGCATTCTCCGAGTTTGCTCTGCTCCGCCGTCTCCAAAAATTCCTGGTGGCGGCCGCCTGTGCCCATTCACGTTTGGGAGATGGGCGGGTCCATCCCGCCGCGATCGCACTCAGTGTTGGGCGGGACGGGCGATCCGCGACCCGCGCAGCGCTGATCACCTCGGGCACCCAGCTTTCAGAGCCTGCCCACCTCTCTCAGATGTATCCAGCCGACCCGTTAATGCTCAGGCAGCACAGAGCAATACGTTCAGTTGGAATTTCGCAACTGTGGACCTGGCACCTGCCCGCGAAATATCTGTCTCTGGGAGAGTTTCCCTCTGCCGCTCACCTGGTCACCATCTTCTATATGTTCTTGATAGATGTCCTTTGTCTGAGGGATAGTTGGCTAAAATTTTTTCCCAATTTGTGGGATTTGTTTTTACTCTGTTGGTGATTTCTTTTGATGTGCAAAATCTTTTCAATAAGATCTTAAGTGTTTCCCAAAGCTCTATGGCCCATGTCCCCAGGGCTTGGTCTCCAGTCTGTGGTGCTAATGGCAGAAAGTTAGGTCATTGGGGCTTTGGCCTTGGAAGTGATTTTGGCATGTTGGTCCCTTTCTGTCACTCTTCTCTTTGCTTCTGGATGCCGCGAGGTGAGCAGATTTCCTGCCATGAGTTATTGCCTTGTCACAGGCCCCAAAACAATGGAACCAATGGGCTGAAACCTCTGAAGGTATAAGCAAAAACCAACCTTTTCTCCTTATAAGTTAACATCTCAGGGATTTTGATATAGTGCTACGCAGAAATTTTGTGGAAAACCAATATTTTCTAGAAAATGTATTGCCATAGGCCTCCTTGCCTGTTTAGGGCCCTTCCAGATGGAGGCTGGGGTACTGGGAACAAGGGATTTTGGAAGAGCTGAAGAATAGGGAAATCTCCCTATCCTGGGTAATCCCAAGGGCCAAGGATCACTTACCAGATCCTGGATGCAGTGACAGCTTCGAGAACATTCAGCACTGCCATGATGCAAGGCTGAAAAGCCACTCATGAGGACATTGAGGGCAAGCAGAAGGTATTCCCATGTGAATGGGGCAAAGAAGACAAATGTTTGAATGTGTTGACAGCTGCTTCACACTGCAGTGTCACCATGAATTTCGTTTTTCTCTGTTTCTGTCTTTGTCTCTCTTCCTCCCTTTGTCATTTTTTTCTTTTTTCTTCTTTTGAGCTGAGCAGTGAACCTGGTACACGTGAGCACTACAGTGTATCTACACCAGCCCTCACCATGTGTTTGAATTGGGGTCCTTATCCTGAACACTTTGCAGTACTACATTCCCATACGCCAGACATCCATGTGCTTGTTAGTTTTGGTGCAATGGTTCTTTGGAGGGGACACACTCTGCCTCTCATGATCCTTTGCTGTCTTGCCAGTTCTTGTCTCCTTAACTCACCCTGCTCTTATCCATCCCTGCATGGTCCCCCACTCATCCCAGCACTCTCTTATCCCTGAGGGTGGGAGTGGAGGCATCCCTACCCTCTATGCATCACAGGGATTTCTCCAGGAAAGACAGTCTTCTCTCTGGTGGTGGTATTCAGATTGTTACATTGTGCTCTTTGTCTGCATGTGATTAACATTCAGTTTATCAAAAGGATTTCACAGTTCAATGCGGTTTGGAAACAAATGCACACTGCTTAGTTTTCTTGCAACTCTGCGTGCTATGAATTGTATTTCTGCACCCTCAGTAATCCTCCCAGATAAATTGATACTTCATCCAGCTAACACACTTGACAGCACCCGTACCGTTGTAATTATAAAATGTTTCAAGCCCAGGAGTACTGGCGATTTGTGAGTTGCAGATAGCGCTTGTTAAGAAAGAGAATGAAGTAGAATGGGTGCTATCCATGTGCATAGCTTCCTAAGTGTAAATGCTGGTTTTCATGAATGATTGTTCCAGCCCCAAGCACAGGTATGTGCCTGTGTGTACTCTAGGTGAGAATATGACACAAGTTCTTCCTGTGAGCTTGTTATAGGCAGCTACGTTAGGTGGAATATTACAGGCAGACATAACTAGGCCCTTGAAGGAACCAGTGCAGAAGAGGAGACGCCTTACAACTGTGGGAGAGACAGGCACCTCTGCTGTGGGCCAGGCCTCAAGATAAAAGATGAAACAAATGCACCCACATACTTCTTAAGGATAAACATCAGGGATTGGTGTTCTAATAGGTATGGATCACTTTGAGAAAACCAGGAAGGGCCACTAATTCAAACCCCTACTGGAAAAGCCCCTGTTCTGTACTCACGCCTGTTTACTAAATGACTTGCTTCCCCATTTGACCCCAATTTAAACAATTTTACTTGAGCAGTTATACTCGTAATCTTATTGGTTAACCATAGTTTTGTCCCACCTCATGCCCACCTTGGGATTTCCTGTTTTTCCCACCTCAAACGCACCTCTCATCATGGTTTCGCTCTACAAAAAATCCCTAGAAAAGGCAAGATCCTTGGTAACCACTCAGGTCCCCTTCTGTCTCTCTCAGACAGAAGCGTTCTTTCTCCCAGTAAATATATTCTGCTCTTAACCTTCGTCGTTCCTAAAATTCATTCTTTGATTTTAGAGAACACAAAGTCATACTGGACATCTAGCAGGTTGGGAGCTTCTTTCCCCTATATCAAGCTCCAGTTAAAACGTTTAACAGTGACAGTGCTGACAGTACTGTAACTTTTGAGACTCTGACTTCCGTTCTGTACTACTGACTTTTGTGCCATTCTGTAGTACTCAGTTTCCTGACATACTGCATTACACGGCATTTTCTTTTGTTTTAAACTGAAGCGTTGCATAGAGACACCTCTGGGCGCCCGTCTTTGATTCTTCTCTTCTTTGCTCCGCAGAAGTCACTTTGTAGTGTGCTGTCTATCATTCCTGTGCGTGTTTTGCTGCTATCACTACATAGTACTAAGCATACATAGTAAGCATACGGAATCATTTTGTGTGTTTGATGCCATTGTTGTTATCAAATTGTTCCAAAGGACATAATTCTGCACTTTCAGTTTCTTTCCACCTTCTAGCTCGAGGCTTCACTTGTTGATAGGAGTAGCCACATGCAGTTGTTCTCACTTTGTATAAATGTACTAAAAATCATGTTCTCCTCTGATTCTTCAGGGACATTCCATAAAGTACTACAAAATATACTGTAACAAACATTCTTGTGTATCTTCTTGTCCACATGTGACAGCAAGCTGTTATAGAACTGTTTTGTAAACGAGTAGAAATGACTTCATTTTTAAAAGCCTTACAGTGTTCATATTTACAATGCCAATTTTTCCAAATTAAGAAAATTAGATTCCTATCTCAGACCTTGAAAGAATCACCTCTACACTGCATTAAAGACCTAAGTATGCCAAACAAAATGTTAAAAATAAAATGCAGAAAAATATTCTTATCATATTTAAACTTAGGACTTCATAAGTAAGCTAAAAGAAAGCACAAACAATAAAGGAAACTATTGAATTTTCCTATTGCATTAATATTTAATGTGTTTCTTTATTGCAGGACATTAAACAAAAGTTATCATCCACAATTTTGAGATGTTCATACTTAGTGAATCTACAAAGAAGGATAGTATTAAAAAATCATTACTCCCAAGGATATAGCTCAGTGGAATAAGTGCCTGCCTGGCAAGCACAAGGTCCTGAGTTCAATCCCCAGTACCGCCAAAAAAAAAAAAAAAAAAAAAAAACATTACTCCCAGAAGCTCTCTTGTCTGCCTACCCAAAGACCACTTTTAATCAATTATTTTTGCCTGTTATTTACTAGATGAGTAAATCTTCATTTATACCCTGGCTGATGTTACTTCCTGTTTGTCCAATGACCAAATCCCACAAACCAAGCTTTCCTGCTGGAAATTTCACATAACACGCAAGAACCAAATTAGCTATGGCATTTCCAGTTTCACACCTATGACCTGAAATTTTTTATCACCTGACTCTGTAAAGGAGATTGCTTAAAGTATTTTCTTTTGAAATATACCACTCAGCTTATCAAAATAAGTTCACACTTGTACCAAAGGCTGGATTTATGTTGGAAGAAAATTTCTAAGAACCTCATAGTTTATGGTGGGTTGGGTAGTAGCCTCTAAATATTCATGTCCCATCTGAACTACTGATATGAAATTATTTGCAAACAGGTCTTCGGAGATGTAATTAATTTAAAATTAAGAGGTTGTATATGTTATTCAAAAATTCATGTCTTTTCTGAACCACAGAATATGGCCTTATCTGAACATACATCTTTGCAAACATACTTAGTTTAGGATTAAAATGAGAGGAAAGCGCGTGAGGGTGGGCCCCAAATCCAAGGACACATGTCCTCACAGGAATAGGGGAGGGCTCTGTGAAGGCGGAGGCTGAAGCTGGAGTGTGGGTCTGAAAACCAGTGCATGCCAAGGTTTGTCAGGCCCTGGCAAAAGCTAGGAAGACTCAGGAAGACCTCTTTCAGAGCCCTTAAGGAGAACATGGCCCTGAAGACATCTTGATTTTGAACTTCTGGATTTCTAGAGGTGTGAGAAAATTTTCAATTTTTGTTGTTTTTAACCTACCCAGCTCCTGGTAATTTTGTAACAGTAGATAATTTCTCAAAAACTAATACATAGTTGTAGCTCTGTGTACTTACTGTTCAGGCCATTCAAAGTGACCTGCAACACAGCTTTCTTTCATTTGTCACTTGGGTCCTAAATCTAAAATTTCAAAATAAAATGCTTTTATGTCTCTGCACACTTCCAAGAAATATGAAGAATAACATTAATTTATTTATTTTGGTTTTTTGAGGCAGGGTTTCATTATGTAGTTCACACTGGTCTTGAACTAACTGTATAATTCAGATTGACCTTGAATTTGACATGATTCTCCTGCCTCAGCCTCCTGAGTGCTGGGATTACAGCCCTGGGCTGGTACGGCCAGCCACTGAAGAATAACTTTTAATATAATTTCCAAACAGTTTATTTTGAAAGGCTAGTTTACTTTCATACATCACTTCCCCAATACATTGTACTTGATAAAAGTTCTAGTAGAGGTGAGTGGAAATACAGAACTTTATCATGATGGTAACAACATTATCATCATGAAACAGCTGCTTCACTAAGCCCCTAAATCATGACATTATTTTTTTCCCTAAACCCCATCTCGGGTGAAAAAAGTATTTCCCATAGAAGCTGTGTCACCTACTCAATATCCCTCGGCTATGGGGTTGGGAAGCAGGAATCCAAGCCAGATTTATCTCAGCCTCTTAACACTGCTGATTTCTATTAATGGCCTGAAAATTTGTAGCATCCAGAAATCAAGTGACATTAACAAACATGAGTCACACCCATGATGAACAAAGTCACTCGTGTAAATTTTAGATTCCCATCTCAGGGTTTCTGTGTAACAGTGGATTACAAGGGGAGGAAATGGTGCCCCGAGGTGCTGTTTCAAACATCTGGACATAGCTTTGGTTGTCAGGTTCAGGAAAGGGGTGTCCTGGAGTCCACCCGGCTGAGATTCTGCTAAGTGTACCACAGTGTATGAAGCAGCTCCTTACCATAGAGAAATATCCAGCCCAAAATGGTGCAAAGGCTGGGAAGCTATGCTATAAGGGCATACTCATATATATATATATATATATATATATATATATATATATATATATTTTTTTATGTACATAGCTTCCTTTTTCAGTGCACAGAATGAATAAAATTATGCCTGGAGTGTAAAAGGAAAAGAGGAAGCACAGAAGCAGTGACTTGTTTAATCCAGAGAAGAATCATCGAGAGAGCCTTGGGGACCCAGGGTGGCTGACACCTTTTCCTCCGGCTTTGCCACTCATCTCAGTTCCAGAAGAATGGCTTTTCTGGGGCAAAGATCTTTGGTAATTAGCCCAAAATCCAAATTCAGGCAAGAGAGAAAGACAAATGGCTGACATCAGTGACGCAGGAAAAAGAGGTCGGTGAAGATAAAGGCATTTTCTTGATAAAAGCAGCATCTTTGCTTTTGAGATAATTGCAGAGAGTTAACCCTGAGTGTGGGCTCGGAAGCCTCTTCAGTTCCCCCTCTTTAGTGTTGGAACTGTGGTGTGAGAGGCAGGGTCTGTGCTGTGTCCCGCAGGCTGGGAGCTCTGCCCGGAGCTCGCGTCTCCTGACCCCTGTGTCTTTGTTTCTGCCTTGTGCTGTCATTCGCTGCACTCAGCTAAAGGGAGAGATTTTGTAATTGAAGGAAAATCCTCAGGCTTTCCTTTTATAAACTTGGATGGTATTCTCACAGATAGATGGAGAGTAACTGTTCTGAAAAGAAGAAAGCTGGAATTTAGGTAGCAAGAGTATGAGGCACTCCCTTGGCCTCCAAGCCGGGGACAGACTGAAAGGCACTGTGTTATAAGCAGACGGAGGGCAAAGTCCTGGCCTAACAGTGGTACAGGGTGGATTCACAGGCGTGAGTTCAACGGCAGCAAAGGTGTTGAGAGAACCGTGGTCCTGGCCGCATCCTGAGACCATAGAAGCTGCAGTGACAGATCAGAAAGTGGCAGACATTCGGCCAAGGTGTGATCTACCGGAAGTGGCAGACAGGTAGGTGTACAGTCAGCCTGGAGACCAAGGCCCGTGGTGAGCTGGTTGTAGGAACAGTCACCCCAGGGTGAGAGAAATCCACTCCTTCAAAACCAATGTGTCAAAATTTAACTCAGCAAAAACCAACTTAAATTTATGATATTTATCAATTGTAGTCTTCTGGTTTAAAAGCTTTATTGTCACAGTTTGAATAACTTTCCCAGAAATGTTCATTTTTAGTTACTGATTATGTAAGATTTTCTAATTATGAACTGATCTAAAATTGTTCTGTCACTGGAGAGGCTGGCAAGCACATTCTAAGATTCTGGAAGATTGGCCAAAGACAATCACTGTAAAATATTTTCCATATGATAAACTCTCTTTCTGTAACTCAAGTTCTGTATTTCAAATGTGATAAGCTCTTCTTATTTCTGAATTCTTTCTGATGCTTTTGAATGTATTTTTCTGAGTGGAACTTTCCAGAATTTTAATATTTTGTTGCTAATCCCTCACATCAGCCTTGTATATATTTCTACCCATCAAGTTTTTAATGATAAACTAAATTCAAAATGCTAAAGAAGTCAGAAATTAGTGGAACACATTGATAAAACGTTGACATTTTCAGTGCAAATAAGAAACAATGTGGCTGTGTTGATCTGTTAGTAGTCTGCAGAGAAATTAGAAATAAAATGTTAAAGCCATTCAAATGAGGGGAATGGGCCTACAAAAGTAGAGTGTGTGCTTGTTCCTCAAATTTTATGTCAGATTGTGTGCTTGTTCCTCAAATTTTATGTCAATTAACTATTAATATGAAATTCTGCAAGAAGGAATAAAACCCAAGAAATGCTGAAAAGGCTTGTGCAAACAATAACTAAAAGGCATAAAAAGTGTTTTACTAGTTGATTTATGAAATGCAAGTTTAAAAAAAATACAGCAATACCTTGGTTCCTGAACACTTCTGTTCGCAAAGCCTTTGGTTCACAAGCAAAAGCGTTCAGCAGAATTTTGCTTCCATTCACAAACCCTGCACCAGGTGATAAACAGGACCGTGGCACCCTTCCCTGCACAAACGCAAATGTAGCCCTCTTCCCCCAAATCATAAAATAAATTAAGTTCATAAACCGAGGCACCACTGCACTGAAATTTTGACTTCTGTTAATGGAATATTTAAAATATAGCAAATTATGTTTCATAATCAGTAATAAAGAGGACAATAAAGCTCTCTTAAAGCTCTTCCATGGAGGCTGTTAAAGTGATGAATACTTTGGGTAAATAAAGGGCTGTGGTAGGTTCAGCAAATCAGAGAGTCTATGGTTTTAATCTCATTAATGAGTGAAGGAGCTGAGTCTCAGCACTGAATTTGGTATGTTGACTTTACCCTGGGCCCCTGCAGTTGTGGGGACAAAAGATGACAGCTGTGTCCCATGCCCTAGGATTACTCCGTGCAGTGGGAGAATGATGCCATCTGCTGTGAGTGCGAGGGGGTGGGCCTGCAGCTGTAGGGCCCAGGAGGGGCAGGAAGGTTTGGAGGACTGCTGTGAAGTTTGGTTCAAGTGACAGACAGGGCTGCATGGCAACAGGGCTCAGTGGTACCCAGGGCCGCGCTGACACCCACGGACAGCAAGCTGTGGTGGTGAAGACCCTTCCCGATCCCTCCACTGCTCCCTCCTCCCTCCCTGCATGTCTGCCCAGTTCTCCGCCCGGTGCCTGCGTGCAGCACCCTTTTTCTCCCGCCCTGGCACTGTGGCCGGCTTCCTCACGGTCTGTTCCGCGCTGTCTGCCTGCCCACATGTCTGTCTTTTGTCTTTTCTCACTAGAGTGTAAGTGCTATGAGCTCAGGACAGTCTCTCTTTCTCTCTGCTGCATTCCCAGGGGTAGAAGCATGCCCCTGCATCCTGCTCTCTGGCCATTCTGAAGTGCCCAGTAATTGTTCTTGGTAAAACACAGACGAACAGTCCATACTTACTGGCTCTGTATTTCTTTACTCCTCCGCCTACTGCTTAGAGCCTCCTTGCCTGCTTTGCCTGTGCTGTGGACTCCGGTTGATACCTGCATGCCCCTGTTTCCTTCCCTGTCTCAGGAGCAACTGGTCATGTGATCCTAACTGCTGGGTACATCTCTTCATGGTGTTTGCTTGGCCCATCCTGCATGGTATCTACCTTCCTAACTCTATCTGCACTAGGCTAGGGGCCCTCTTAAATCACAATGGTGCCTGATTACTCTTCTGCAACACCTATCACAGGAGCTCAGCAAAAATTTGCCGAGTACCTGACCCTGTGACTGAGAGATGGGTTGAGTGCATTTATCCATGGAGATTCTCAGAAGTGAGTTCCCAGGTCCACCTATATGTGGACCAGCTAGATGGAGAACTGCCTGGGACTTGCTCTACCAAGACGAACTGGGCTGAGGCACACATGTCCTACTGTGCCAGAACTGAACTGGAAATAAGAAAAATAGCCTGTGGGCATTTCGGAGAGCTTGTCTCTCCTCTTACCACTCACAAGGTAAGATGAGGAACCCAGAGGAAAGAAAGGCCTGGATTCAGCCTCTGTGTCAAGATTTTGTCCCTGTGGGCTCCATCTAGATCCTAGTAAAGGAGTGAGGGTGCGCCCCAAGAGGCAATCAAAACGGGGACACCATTCGAGATGGTACTGCTTGCCGTGCAGTAGAGGTGTGCTGCTCGGCCCTGTCTTTTGTTTCAGCTTCTGGTGCCTGAAATCCTTGGCCCAGGCTGCTTGTCTGCCCCAGGGAAGGTGGGACAGGGTGAGAGGGAAGGTCTGAGCTCCTTCTAAAGGTTGGCTGCTGCCACCACCCAGCCTAAATCCCCGTGTCTTCTCCAAGGTACAGGTAGCGGCTCACAGCCAGACTGAACACGTGGTACTCACACGTCAGTGTGTGTCAGCCCCATTGGTGAATTGTATTAAGATGCCCTACTGGTTAAGGGGACATGAGCGAAACGTGTCTGAATAACCCTATGTCAGACAGCAGCACAGGAAAGTTAAAACAAATGTAATAGTTTCTGCCAGTGCCTCAGTAACTTAGGAGATGAATAGTTCCAATGACAGAACTGGAAAAAATCATCCTATGCTCCTTCTTGGCTTTGGTCACTTCTCATTTGAGAACTTGGATTCCAAGACTTTCCAAATAGGCAGAATCTATAATTCTCTCCTTGGGCACTGCCATCTGAGAGCAGGCTGCTCTGCAAAATGCATGGAAATATAGAAAAGTACCTCCAAGAGGCATTGGCCAGACAATAAATGACAAGATGCCTTTGGACATAGATGCAGAGAGCACACAGGAATCGTTAATGACACTGCAAGTGTTTCCTCTCCCAAATGCAGTTGTTGGCTCTTGGATGTTCTGGGAGCTTAGGTGGTCATTTCTGTAACTTTCATCACATTGAACATTCTGAAATGGAACCAACATTGTTAGTGCAGCTGATGTCTATTTTTTCCCTCCTGAATATCAGCCTCTGTAAAGAGAGTTTAAATTTTAGATACGTTCACTCCCAGAACAAAGATCCTACGGAAAATGCTTCTTGGGAGGCCATGCAAATGTGCAGTGACCTACATAAGGAGCCTATAAGCTCATCAGATTGCTTCTGCCACTTGAAACCTGGGCAAAAATGGAAAAATAAAAATTGTATTTTACATGTCATGTTCCAAAAAGCACTAAAGATATTTTTTTTCAGAGCTGTTTTGTGAAAGATGGAGGTATTTTCCTTTGTCTTTGTGGCTTTGCCAAATGACAATTTAAGCTAGATGTGGTTATTCATGGGATATTTAAGGTGTGAAATTATTGTATTTGATGTTTTATTTTAGAGTTTTAAAATTGTATGATCCTCTGACAACCTACGGCAGTGGGAACTTTTAAGAAAACAGATTCCATAGGCAAATGGGATCCAGTAGCTGGCATTAAAAATGTGTGTGCATACTATGCCACTGTCACTTTCTTGGTGGCAGGGCAGATGGAAGGTATTTGCAGAGGCTGGTTTGGGGTTAGTGAAGCTGGTTAATCTACTTAGTCGGGGAGAGCATTTGTCTCCTGGAGCTCTGTGCTGGGTGGAGGCACCCGAAGGAAATGTGCTGGGTCTTGTTTGTCCTTGGCTGTTTGTACCCTCATCCTTCCACTTTTCAGCTTGCTTGGAAATTGTGCCCCTGGATAGAGAGAGCACAATTGTCTGTTTCCTCTGAACCGCCCTTCTTGGTATGTTCAGTGGTGGCCCAGAGGGTCAGAGGGACTTAGCGGTTGTGGAAGATCCACGCGCGCATGAGGGATGGTGGGAGGAACAAGAAATGGAGTGTGTATCACAAAAAAAGGTCAAGACGCAGAACACTCACGGGAGTGGTTGAAGGCACGGGAAGAATAGGAAGGAGCAAGGCGCTCTCATGTGATTCACAACACTCACGACTCCAGCAGTGAGGTTCTGCTAGTTTAGAAAACCTCAAAGTGGGCGGTGGTGGGAGAGGAGGTTTGCTGGGAAGTAATGGGGCCGTGGAAACAAAGAGTGCACAAGAGCCACTCTTCACTCCCTGTTTCTCTGCTTTGTCTGAGTTTGTCTTTATTTTCAATTAGTTTTCTCCACGTGGTTGGGAAATGGTCCACAGCCCCGTCTCTACAGCCCTCAGAATGCGCAATCCACCCGTGAAGGGAAAACGCACCAGTTGTCTATGAATTCCTCAGGTGGGCTCCCGCTGGGCCTTGCTGGGTGCACGCACTGCCCAGGAAGATGCAGAGAGCCAGGCACTTGATTGACAGCCCCACCGGAAGTACTGGATTTCAAGGAAGTGTTCCTTCAAGGAAAAACATTCTGTGGGCAATGCACGTAATGGGAACACTGCTGGAGAGACAGTAACAGTCACTAGATACCTTTCTTTGTCCTCTCCTCTCTCTGGCACCTTAGAGATGAGCTCAGTGATCCACTCGGCCTTGTAGCAAGTCTGTCTTTTGCCTAAGGGCTGCAAAGGCACTGCCAGCTGTGGAAACAGCAGAGAGTGAGGAGCTGTTGAGGCAGAGGCAGAAGTCCCTGAGGGCCCTTCCCTGAGGAAAAACCAAACCCAGAAAGTGACATTTGTGAGGCCTCCAGTCTTGGATGATGCTACATCCTGGATTTCTCTTGTTCTGCGGCTTCCAGCTTCTTGGTCTAAGCAGCTCTTCTGTCTCCTGGCTCTCCAGTCTGCAGACAGGCAGTGTGAAATCTCCCCTCTGGAAGCCAATCTAGGAAGTCCCTTGCTATGTAATTTCTACAAATTCTTTTCCTCTAGAAAACCCTAATATAGCTGTCTAGCTAGTAATTTGCAGAGTTGGAACTAGAACCTTTAAGAACTTCAGAGAAATCAGAGATAACACTACTGCCCAGAGAGGTAATGGGGCTGAGCTGTCTTTTCCAGGCTTCACAGCACAGCATTCCTGTGGCAAGGTCTGGTCATGTGTTAGTCACAACGACCTTTCTGTCATCGTGAAAAAATAACTGACATATACAAATCCAAAGGAGGAAAGATTTCCTTTGGTTGCAGCTGTAGAGGTTCTGGTTCAGGATCCACTGCCTCCATTGTTTCCAGCTTGAGGTGAGGCAGACACCATGATGGGAGGGTGCGCCGGCGCCGGAAGCAGAAAGCAGGAGAGCCTGTCCTGGTCAGCTTCCTCCTCTGCCGCTTCTGTTCCATGGAGCCCCTGTCCTGCCAGGTGGTGCTGCCCATGTACAGCCTCCCACTCAGTTTGCCAGCCCACATGCTAGTGGCCTCTGTAAACACCTTCATAGACACTCTGGTGTGTATTACAACTTTTCTAGGCCTTTCTCAGTCCCAAGTTGGAAGTGACAGTTTACCACAGCAGGCCCTATCTACCTCAAGATCTTTCCTAGATGGGCTGGCAGGGGCTTGGTGTGGACTGGTCTCCCAGCTGACTGTGGCTGTCTCTATGAGACCCGGGGACACCAGGAGGAGGGCTGAATTCCATTCAGGCACTTGGGGATCCACAATAAAGTTTCAGCTTGGAGAATTCCCAGGAAGACAGTAGGGACACAGGTATTCAGAGCCTACCAGTGGGCAACAGGACATGTTCTCATGGCTCAGGGTGCTGAGGCTGAGCCTCTACCCTAGAGAACAGCAGGAAGAGTTGGTGAGGTGCTGAGAGGCCTCAGGCTGGAAGAAAGGGAAAGGACATGGCATGAGACGCCCAGGGTCAGTTTTCTACATCTGTGCTTTTTTTCCGTCCAGTGCCATTCAGAAGTGGAGGCTGTCATTTGTCCCTAAACTACTTGCTTACGGTCACGAGGAATAATAGGGGGTGGTGGCTGAAACCTTTGTATTTTGGGGAGATGGATCAGAACTGCCCAGGCCCCACAGAAACCTCCCCTCCCTGGGCTGGGATCCTGGGCTTACACTGCAAGTTAAGCGGATTCAGCTATTTAAAACTCCCGTGACTACTGCAGGCACATGGCCTGGTATTCGGTTTCCTCTTGGAGGCTTTGCACGTCTGGAATCTGACTTCTGTGCCTCCGACCAGCATTGTTTTCCATCAAGCACATTTCATTGTCCTTAATTAACCTGAAGGTATTAATGCTGAATGCACAGATCAGAAAAGCTGTTGTTTCTGAAATGTGCTTCTGTCCCCCTTCTAGGAAAGTTTGGGGCAGCCAAGAATATATGTCATGTTTCCAATTGTAAGAAATCAATGAGGTTACTTTTCCTCCTTCACTAATAAAAATAGGCTGAGGGATGCTGTCTCTAGGAAGCCACAGTCGCAGACTTTGCTCTCGGTCCTCGCAACGTCAGGCTCATGTGATCAGAGGACACCAACAACCAAAAAGGGTCTTTACCAAGCACAATCACTAGGTGGCGCTCTCAAGAAGGAAGGCTAGAAAGTGCTCCGTGCTGCCAGACTTGAGGAAAGTAAAAAGACTAAGCAATTAACACAAGATGTGAAAAAATAATTGAGGTTTTAACCCATGAAAAGTAGTATCGGGCAAGTTGTTCTAACTTTTTGGTCCTGAGAAAGTAGAGGCTTGAGGCTGTCAGGGTGCGGATGGGTCATCTAGGCAGAGGGTCGAGGTGTGTGGACGGACTCCTGTGTCCAGTGGCGCTTTGCTTGTGGGACTTGAGTAGTTCACTGTGCCGTGGCTCCTGCTCCCTGTGGGTCTAGAGGAGGCAGAAGAGGAAATGCAGAGACTGTGGCCAAAATGAGTATTGCACTGAGGCTTTCATCAGGACAGACGGGAGGTGGCTGATGGCAGGAGAGCGACAGGAGTGTAAGACAGGACACTGAGCAGATAAGCTGACTAACACCGGACACAGATGAGATGGAGCTTGTGCAGGTGTGAGGCAGGAACTTGTGCTGGGCAGAGGCATTGAGGGAGGATGCCCTTAGAGCACCCTTGGTGCTCCTTTATCTTTCAAATATGCACCCACCACCTGAGGTCAGAATCTTCACTTGGGCGAGACCTTCAAGGTGCAGTGATGTGTTGACATAAGGGCCAACTTGTTTCTGCTTGAGAGGATATTTACATGCAAGACAATGCAATGAAATGAGGAAATGTGAAATGTAGGATATCCTACTGTTCATTGTGCACTTCCTCCTAGTGTGCAGTGCCCAGTGCCAGGTCCTGTTGGTATCCCACAGCCCCCCATCTTGGGTCTCCTGGTCACCCAGTGTGGCAGGATAGACATGCTAAGTATTCAAGATCCTCCGGAGAAGCCGTCAATGAATGCTCAATGGGAGTTTTTAAATAATACTCCCTCTAGATCCCCAGGAGGGGTTTCCCATAGTCTCCCAAGGACCTGTTTCCCACAGTCCTCCAGAGAGTTCCACTGAGATCTATATACCCACAGTTGTAACTGGTTACACAGTGCCAGGCCTGTTCTGGAAGGACCTTTGTAAGTCAGACTCATTCCTAATATGACGAAGTGAATCTTGTATAATGCACCTGTGAGTCTTGTACAGTGTGCCTGTGGATCTTCTTATCCGATATACCGGCAAAATTTCCCAGCTCCAGTGTTTGGAGCTTGGCACTTACTGTATTACTTTATGGACTTTAGCTTTGCTCTCTAGAGAAAATATGCTGGGAAAAGATATTTGGGACTAGGCTGTTTTGCAAGAACTTGCAGCAGTATCACCTGGTAACTCATTAGAAGAGCAAATTCTCTGGCACTGACACCAACACTAATCAGAAATCCTGGGGGTGGGGTTGGTTATCCATGATTTAACAAACCTTCTATATGATTCTGGCTTGTCAAGAGTGAGAACCACTGCTCTAGAGAGTTCTGGTTCAGGGAGGGTTAAGAGAAGATTTCCTGAGCCTCAATACCCTTCACCCATTTGACTGTCCTTGTTTGAACATGTCCTAGTTTTCCAGCATCACGGACAATGAGTCCCAAATCACAGATCTCCCTATCGGTCTGAATAAATCCGTGGCATTATACGACCAAGAAGAAGCACTACTGTTAAGGATGAATCTCTGTCAGCTAGAGTTTTCCAAACCCTTCCTGAATTCATTCCGCGGAGCTATCTGCAGCTACTGGTGACAGCCACAACGGTAAGAACATGTGTTGGGAGAATGCGCATTTACACATACTGTCAGTGTCATTTCTGAAAAATATTGTTAGGAGAAGCTAAGTGGGAGTGGGCTGGTGTCACCGAGAAGGATGCCTGGATTCTCAGGCATGCTTATGCATCCTGCCCCTGACTAAAGGTTGCGGCCCAGGCCTGGGAGAGGAAGATGCAGACAGCGCTAAGGCAGACAGCGCTAGGCTTCTGAGGCAATCACCCCACATCTCTTAGGACTCCGAGCCAGATTTTACCACTGTGATCCAGTTTCCATCAGTCTCTTAGAGCCTTGATTTCTTGGTTTCAGGATTTACTTTCTGTATTGACTTTCATCTTTTCTTCACACATTTAAAATCCTACAGGTGTCCATGAGTTTTGTTTTTTGTTGTTGTTGTTTATATATTTTGTTTTGTTTTGTTTTTTGCAGTACTGGGGATTGAACTCTGGACCTTGCACTTACCAGGTAAATGCTTATGCCACTGAACTATATCCCTGGCCCCGTCCATGAGTTTATGATGTCTTGGTGTCTGCTGCTGCTTCCATGAAGAACTGCCTACCCCATCTCTATCACCAGTGCAAACCTGTTGGGTCCCTCCAAACTCCCCTCCATGTAACCGGGATATTTGGATAGCATCAACTGTCCAGGACATGAGCCAATGCTGTTGCTCAGTGCAGCTGATCCGGGGCATGTGGCAGATGGTGCTAGTCTTGGCAGGCGGCATCTTTTCAGGAAACAGTATGGACCCTGTTTGTCCTCCTATCACAGGGTGGGGGAATCTTGAGACCACACTCTCTGTGCCATGGTCTCCCTCTCAGCCCAGCTACTCGTTTATGCTTTTTATCTATCTTCTCCTCCAGCCCAAGGACCAGGAGGGGCGTGCCAGCCTAGGTAGAGCAGTGAGATCAAAGGAGGGGGCGTGGCCTAAGAACTCAAGGGAAGAACAAAGCACCGGAACTCTAGTATGAGTTCAGGGGCTGAGTCCAATTCCTAGCCCATGTCCAGTGGTTAAACTTCCTATAGGAGTAGGGATGGGGACAGAGTTTTCCTATAACTTCATTTGGAAGTCACTGGGAAACCAATGCCAAGGAACCCAAAAATAGGAAACTGATCTGACGCAGAAATATGTCACCAGATGGCTTACTGGAAGGGCCCACATCCATACTCAGCAATGACCAAGGATCACCCCCATTCCCTCTGCTCCAGTCTGAACTCACTGTTAACTTTGAGACACTCCCTAGAGGATAAGTCCTCAGGTCCTTTGATCTGGGCACCTTCTTCTAGAGTTACTTGATCATTTTATCTTTGTATTATCTTCAACTGTGTCCTCTGGTGTAAAACAAGAAGTGAAACTTGATTTTGATGCATAAAATGAAGAAACAGATGCTGTCAGATGGTTTCAGCAGCAGCATCACGTTCTCAGGTCTTGTTAATTAATTAAACTTACATATGTTTCCTCAGTTCTGTTCTTCTCAACTTCAAAGGTAAAACAGTAGTCAAAAAGTACTTACAGCATTTCGGGGGATAACATCAACTATCTTTCTTCCTTTCCAACATAACATACCATTTCCCCTTAGGAACCACCCAGGCCAAGGCATGGGTTCAACATCTCTGTTCTCTTGATCTTCAGCTTTCACAGCTGTGATTCTCCATTTTTTTTATCTTCTCCCTGCTACTAGATACTGGGAATTATGTTTTATCTCCAGTGCCTCAGACTGTGTTTGGCACAGAGAAATAGCTTAATCGAAGACAAGTGAATAAAAGAACATGTTTTTAGAAATATATCTCCATTTCCAGTTTTCTTGTTTTCCCCTTTTAAAGCAGAGGAAGAGATTTTCTTACTCTTTCTGACATACATGAACTTTGCTGACTGATCTCTGTCTCTCTATTCCAGGCTTTGCCTCCTGCCAGGACCATCAACCTTCCCCATCACCATCATAGCCATGCACAGATCGCTCTTGCAGGAAATGGAAGGGCAGAAAGGTACCCGGGGGATTTGCCCTTTATTTCCAGTGATCTCATTATCCTTTTTTTCTCTGTTTACAGAAATGGAGCTTCCAGGTTTTCCTCATATATATGAAGGAAGATATGGAGGAAGGTGGTTGCCATGGCTCTCAGGCTGCTGTATATTCTGAGTCCCGGGATTCTGTTGTGTGCTGCTCTAAGGCTTGGTCTAGTGCCAGTTTTAATAATTTCTTATCCCCAGACCAAAAGATGATGAAAGTATAAACTGACATAAGGCATTTAGTGCAAGGAATTCTGCAACTCTTTCCATAAGTGTGCAAAGATCTCCAACCAGAGATGCCCTTCCAGCACTAATACAGCAGCATGTCCAGGGTTAGGAGAGCAAGCTCACGTTCCTCTCATAAACCAAGTCCTGTACCAATTGCCCTGGCCCATTAATGGCCCCTTTTTGATTCTTACTTCTTTTGTTTTAAACTAGCTTGTTCTTTCCCCGACTTCACGTCTGAGTATATCAGAAGTCAGAATATTGAGGGGAGGGGAAAGATTTTGAACAAAGACATGGGGGAAAATGGCATAAAATTATTATCATAAATAAGAAATAGGTAATTATTAGAATGTAGACAGTTACACTAAATGTATGGCAAAGTACTGAAATATATTATAGAGTGTCTGTTTTAATATCTGTGTCTGGTTGGTTGCTAGGTTACACCGGTACTTTTAATAACATAAAGGGAGCTAGAAATACTTGTAGATACTTTTCCCATTGAAAATATTACTGGCAAGAAAAGGGACATATTGCTGGCTACTGCAGTGGGATATTATAAGCTTACTGTTGCTCATTAAAATGTAACTTAGCTGTTCATATCGTTAGTGGTTCAGTTTGGAATTTTTCTTCAAAACAGATGCACCTTGTGATAATGAGAACTGCATGATGAATCCTTCTAACTCTCTGAAATGTGACTCTTTAGTTCCATTCACTCCCATCTTATTCCATCATATTGGATTCAAAAGACCTTTAAGGAGCACCTACTAGGTGCTAAACACTTTTAAGAAACCTAAGATGCAGAGGCTTTGAATGAGAAAGTAATTGAAACTTTTGTTGACAGTTGGAAAAGCACGTAATCTTTTTCTTAAAAACAGAGAAAATGGTGCTCATTTCTACATCTGGTCTCATCATATGTGTATCAAAGACTGTGGAGCCTGACTATTCCCATGGCGTCAGAGGGATGAGGAACCCACTCCCAATGTGCAGTAGGTAAAACACATGAAGCAATGCACACAAACGTGGCGCTATTACTGCTGCAGTTGGGTCTGAGTAAATCTCATGAGAGCAAAAGTCAGTGATGAATTTTAACTTGACTGATAGGAAAAAGGAAGAAAAAAACTCAGAAAATTTGGGAGAACTTGTGACACTTAACCTGGAACTTGAGAGAAGACAAGTAGTTTGAGATGAGAAAGGGGAGAAAAGACTTCAGCAGAGGGATGACGGTATGGAATTGTGGGAAATGGGAACACTTCCTTTATTACCTTTAATGTTTATTGATCACTTACTCCATGACAGTTGCTAAGGTAGCTATCATGACCATCTCACTGGTAGACTCAAGGACACACAGTCAGTAGACCTGATGGACATCAGTTTCCAAGCCATGAGCATTACCTTTGGAGCCTGAACTCTTTTCCATTCTTTCACTTTTCCCTGTAGTGGGTCACCTAGTGAGGCTGGCATGAATGTGGGAGGCCAAAGGTGGGCTGGGAGGTAGGATGGGGCCTGGTTGGGCCAGAGTGTGAATGAGATGTTTAAAATGACTACATTTTATCATTAATATGATGAGGAACTGATAAAACATTTCAGCAAGGTGGGGTTAAGTCCTGAATTCATATTTTAGAAAGATTACTCTGTGGACAGATGGGGGCATAGATGCATGTGAGATCTGCCACTGGAGAGTCAAATAATTAGTTCAGAAACTATTATAAATGTCTAGATAAAAAAGTTTAGTAAAAAAGGAGATTGAGGAGGATTTCAGAAAATGGAAAGGTATTCCCAGCTCATGGATAGGAAGAACCAACATTGTGAAAATGGCCATACCTCCAAAATTGTTGCACAGATTCAGTGCAATCTCCATTAAAATTCCACTAGTATACCTCACAGATCTAGAGAAAACGTTTCTAAAATTCATCTGGAAGAAGAAGAGGCCTAGAATAGCAAAAGCAATTCTGGGAAATGAAGGAAAGTTAGGAGGCATCACAATCCCTGACTTGAAATTATACTACAAAGCTACTGTGATAAAATCAGCATGGTACTAGCAAAAACAACAGACCTGAAGATCAATGGAACAGGTTAGAAGGTGCAGACATAGCTGCAAACACACACAGCCACCTTATTTTTGACAAAGGGGCCAAACATGTTTACTGGAAGAAAGACAGCCTCTTTAACAAACAGTGCTAGAAAAATTGGCTTTCCACATGCCAAAGACTAAAAGTAGACCCATGTCTACCACTATGCAGTAAACCAAACTCAAAATAGATCAAAGATCTAAATGCAAAAACAGAAACACTAAATCTATTGGAAGAGAAAGTAAGTAAAACTCTCAAAGACATAGGGGTAGGCAGAGAGTTCATGAAAAAAAACCAAACTGCACAGGGAAATACTTCAAAGAATCAACCACTGGAATCTCATCTTATTGAAAAGTTTCTGAACATCAAAAGAAATCACCAACAGAGTGAAGAGAAAGCCCACGAATTGGGAAAAGATATTATCCAACAGCCCCTCAGACAAAAGACTCCTATCTAGAACATATAAAGAATTAAAAACAAGCAGGCCCCCAAATTCAAAGACCCAATCCAAAAATGGGCATCAGAGATGAACACACACTTCTCAGATGAAGAAATACTAATGGCAAAGAAATATATGAAAAAATGTTCAACATCATTAGTCATTTGAAAAATACAACTTAGAACAACACTGAGATTTCATCTCACCCCACAGGGAAGGGCTATCACTAAGAAATCAACCAATGGCAAATGCTGGAGAGGCTGTGGGGAAAAAGGAGCGCTTCTCCACTGCTGGTGGGAGTGTCGATTGGTGAAACCACTGTGGAAATCAGTCTGGAGATTCCTCACAAAACTAGGATTGGAAGTCCGGCTTAACCCAGCTATTCCCCTTGTGGGTATTTTTCCAGAAGAGTTAAAAACATCATACCACAGCAATATATGTGCACCCATGTTAAAGCAGCGCAATTTGTCATAGCTAAATCTTGGACACAACCCAAATGCCCATCCACTGAGGAATGTATAAAAAAGATGTGGCATGTAAAATCCAATGTATTATTACTCAGCTATAAAAAAAGATACTCTTGAGGATTTTATAGGTAAATGGATGCAACTAGAGACCATACTCATAAGTGAAATAAATCGGATTCACATGTGTAAGCATCACATTGTCTCCCTGGTGTAAGAATATGAAAGAATAAATACAATCTAAAGTGTACACTAGGCAATAAGAAAGGGAAAGAAACTGCTCTAAGGAAGGAGCAACTGGGATGAGCGAAAGAAGAAAAAGTACTAAGGCAAATTTTATATGTATATATATACATATATATATGGGTGGTATAACTATACTGTTGGTGTCTGATGGTTTGTTGGGAACAGTTAATGTTTAAAAGTTTTTTCTACTATTTTGACCCATTTTGCATGCTTATATCTGGTAATCTGAGCAATTTATGTGACAACAACAATTTGCAGTATAACAACCAGTGGTGAATGCCTACAATCCTGCTTAATGCCACTATGTATTATCTCTAATGTTCTTTTAAATTATTATTTTCTTGTTCTCTTTAATATTTGATCAATCTTCTATTCTTACATCTGGTAATCTGAGCAATTTAGCTGAAGATAACAATATGTAATATAACAACTACTGTTAATCCCTATCATTAGGTTTGAAACCCTGTATCATTTCTAATGCCCTTGCTTTGTGTTGTTTGTACTCTGATTTCATTCTTTTTATTTTTGTACTATTTTCTTTAAAATTAAAAAAAAGTTTAGTCCAACTTTTAATAACAACTTCTCAGAACTGACAGCATGCTTTCTAGAAACTTAGGTCCTTCCAAAATAACATTTTAATTGCTGATCTATTTGTAAAACCATGAGGCTTGTTAATTCCATCCATTCTCAGCCATCAACCTAAATGTAGGCCTTTGGGTCATGTTTTCCATCCTCTCACATTCTGCTCTCCAGAATGGAACCCACTAGTCTTGAACACCATGCCCTCTGGAACTCCTGACACCATGAAGACATCTTCAGAAATTCCAGCCTCCTCACCAAATGTTACTGCATCTTTTGCCTTAACAAAAGTGTAGATCCACCTTAAGACATTAATTTCTAGACCAACGTGGCCTCCTTCGTGGGGCTGTGCTTTTGCCTACAGTCTAAGCAATGAAGCTAGTGGAAGAAGATTTGCTTTGTCACAGGTACAACCTTCCAAATTCTGAGCAAAACTTCATTTTTTACACCACGCTTTGGCACTTACTATTTACCAGCCATAAAATTACATGAACCTCTGGTACCCACCTCAAACCCCATCATCATTCTGGAGAGCCTCCTGGAGAAGCCAGCTCTAACACATTGATTTCAGAGTTCTGTGGCCTAATTGGCAGCAACCCTTACTCCCTTAATAACCAAAAGTAAAAAAAATAAATAAACCAAAAGTCTTGGCTCCTTTGGACCTGGCCATCATCCAGAGTGATCCCACTATTAAAGTGTCCACAGGGTCACCCCGTACGATCCTAGTGTGTGGTGCTCAGCATCCTGCCTCATGGATATATCAAATTCATCTCAGCAATTTTTCCTGCATTTCTTATGCTCTTGGATTAGTGATTGCGTTGCTCAGTGGTATCCTTCATTGGGATCTATACTGACACATCTTTTTTATTTCGTGGGATGTTTTACAGCCCCTTTAGTTTTCAGAAACAGGTGAGCTATCTTATTCCCCCTAATTCCAGGAGTAATCTGTAAGCTGTGTGCATCAGTCCCGGACTGTGGGAAGAATATTTTGGTCTGACATGTCCAGTGGGCTCAGACTCAGAAGAGGACTTAGGGTGCTGATGTTGTAGTGAACTGGCTTTCCAAGGGCTAAGACCAATGGGCAAGGCTTTTGAGGACAATCACCCCAGTATGGGGTGATTTTGTCATTGAATATCTTGCTTCTCCTCACCATTCTGATAATGGCTCTAATGTCACATAGTTGTCATGGTGATGGGAGCTCAGAGCAGCCTTGAAGGTTACTGTGAGTGTAAGAGGAACTTAACCCACTTTGCCTGAGCACTCGCTGCTATCATTAGGGGATTGTGGAACATCCACAGGGTTTGAATCTTAACTTCCAGCATGCCCCTCTGACCTCTATCCACACTGCTTCCACGTATCTCACTCCCCTTCTGTATGTTAACAATTCTAAAAATCTCCTCTTTGTTCACATACCGTCTAAGTGAGTACTTCCTCACTTCTCTTTTGCACAATTCCACACCACCCCATTTTTTGTTTCCTTTCCTGTTCATCTTGAATCAAAGAGCATATTATTTACCAAACCTTCTCTCTGGCCTTCTTCATTTTGGATACCTTTTGTCCTACAACCTCCACTCCGGCTCAGTCTTAAAATGTTTCAGTCACCGTCCTTCCACTCCTGTTCAAGAAACAGTGAGGAAAATCCCTGAACACTACAGATACCTTGAGTGCCTTGTTCACAAACTTGGTCACGTTCTTCTCCCACCACAATCAGCAGCTACTGCAAACCCACACCGCTCTGTCCCAGTGTCTCTCTCGTCTCTTTTACTGGAGAGACAATCAGCAGGATCATACTCAGCCTCCTATCCTTCCTTCCCTTCTATCTCAGCTTTCTTCCTTTTGTGATGTATGTTCCCAACCTTTAATTTCTCCCTGTCTGCTGTCATCTTCTCTGTGGTCCATCATCATGTGTAAGACCCTACTATCTGAAAACAAATACAAAGGAAATAGCAGTCACCTGCGGATAACCTTGGGTCTGCCACACAAACAGTTAAATCACAACTCTTACCTGCTAGAACATGTAGTTCACATCCTCTGCCTTTGTTACAGTTTAGATCTAAGTGTCCCTGCAGAAGCACAGATGTTCAGAAGTTGGGCTTGCTGGGAGGTAGTAGGACTGTCAGAGCACTATTCTCATCAGTGGGCTAGTCCAAGGATGAGTTCATGTGCTATTAGAAGGTGGAGTCTTGATCAGAAGGGATTGGTCACCAGGGATATGCTCTGGAAAGGTATGTTCTTGTCCTCATTTCCTCCCTTTGCACTCTGTTTCCTGGCTGCCATGAACAGGGCACATTTTCTCTGCCAGGTCCTTCCACAATGCCCATCGTGCCTTGGAGCCAGGCAACCATGGACTAACCCTTCTGAAACGATGAGCCACATAAACTCTTCTTCTTTAAATTGCAGGTGCTGGGTATTTTGTCTCCACAGTGACAACCTAATACAGTCTTCACCTTCTTATTTCCAAATTTCCCACTTCCCTGAATCCGCTGAAATATCCTGTGTCCTCTAGCACCTACTAAAACTAATTAGTGTCAAGGTCATCAATGTCATTCCTGTTGTCAAAGCCACAGGTAATTTCCATTTTTCTGGGCAGTGTTTGACATATGTGATAATTTCCTGCTTAAAATTCTATTTTCCTCCCTGTGGATATGACCACACAAAGAGATGACTGAGAGACAGAGAGAGAGAAAAGAGGGAGAGAGAAAGTTTGCTGTGATTTTTTCACCAAGTCCAGCCCTGTTCAAATGGGAACATGGATATAAAAATATATATCAGCTTCTCATCATTGTGACCACATACCTAAAGTGAACAACTTAAAATGAGAAAAGGCTCATGTTATGGCTTGTGTCTAGATGTTCCCCCAAAGCTTCACATGCTTGCAGATGGGACTTCTTGGAGCTGGTTGGATCCGAGGCTGTGATGCTGGGATTAAGGGTGTGTAATACTAACTTAGTCCACTGACTGGAATTAGCATAGTTCTGGGTGTGGAAAACAGGGTCCACCCCCTGGTGTGGGTGGCACCAATTAATAGGCTTGTTGCCTGGATGGAACTCGAAGAGAGAGGTGGATGGCGGGCCTGCTGCTGCTATCCGCTGCTCTCTGCTTCTGCTTTCTTACTGTTGTTTCCTGCTTGCCTTGCTATGGACTGTGTCTCTCTGCCATGTCCTTATGCCAGCTGACTATGGACTGAAACCTCTATAAACTGAGCTGAAATAAACCTTTTCTATTTTAAATCTGGGTGCTGGGTGTTTTGTCTCAACAATGAGAAAAGTAACCAAGACAATTTATTTTGGCTCATGATTTAGAGGCTGCCGTCCATGGTTGCTTGTCCTTGTTCCTTGGGCCTGTGTGGCACATGGTGCATCATGGTGGGGAGCATGTGCTGGAGGAAGTTGCCAGAAAGCAAAAGAGAGAGAGGAAGTAGCAGGAGTCCCTTCAAGGACATGTCCCCAATGACCTCCTTTCTTCCACCAAGCCCAACCTCTTAAAGGTTCCACAATCTCCCAATAGCACCCCAGGGTGGGAATCAATCTTTCAACACAAATTCTCTGGGAGTGTCCCAAATCTAAATTACTGCAAGCTGCTTATTGTGGGGCAGAAATAAGTGGTTATTGGAACTAGATATATTCTGTTGCAATTTATTCTGAAACTCACACCTACAACCCATCAAAACTACCTGCTACCCTTGTTCTGTACAAGAAATCAGGATCCAGAAGGCTAAGGGATTCTTTTATGGTCACAACAGGCCACCACCACATACTCAGAATACACCTCTGTCCTCACTCTCCACAGGATTTTTTTTAAAAATTTTATTAACAAGTTAGTTTTTCTTCCTTTTCCACGTCTCCTGTCTTTCCATCCTTTCTCCCTTCCTCCTCTCCTTCCATTTCATTTCTTCCCTTTTAAGTTCCTTTTAAAGAGTATTGCAGTATTTCCCTTTTCTTTTTTTATCCCTCAGTTTAAATGAAATCATAAGCTCTGTGGCATTACTGTTCAAGTTGGGAGCACTTGCTTTGAGGGTAGCTAAGTATTAAGACTGAAGTCAGAGGGACTTTCAAATGGCTTGACACAACTAGAGAGCGCTGCTCGCATGCATGACCACTCCATGTTCTCTCAGGGGATGCAGTTCTGTCCTTGGACTTGAGGACATACCTGTCCTGCACCCCCAGATGCTTCACAGCTTTCCTCTGACCTTTACACTGTGATCATTTTCAGGGCAGATTTAGGATACATTCTTTAGTGGTGCCAAATCTCTTCTCATTTCCATGACTTCTCCTATCCTGACTCCTACGAACTGGATTTTCTCCCATCAATAAAACTTCCACCCCTTTCACAGACAGCCTTGTTCATAGGGTGGGGCAAATCAAGTGCTTATCTGGATTCTATGAAATCAGGCCGATATTTTCTGAAATAATATTTGTTCCAGCTTTGTTATTGTTCATTAGTAGTAGACTTTTATAGAAGAAAATCTGGGACTTAATAGCACAAGGAATAAAATTAAGTGGAATAAAATAAAAGAGCTGTTTTTCAACCCTGCCTTCCACATGCAGTCATTGTGGCACTAAATGAATTCTTAGTTTTCTATGCATTGTAGTTGATATAGCTATTTCCATTTTTATACATGCTACAGCCCCAAACATGATATATGAAATTTTGTGAGTATATATTTTAATTTTCATAGGTTAAGTTTCTGAAAAGTAGAATTGGGAAGCCAAAGGACTAAATTCTCTTCTTGGTCTTGATGTATCCTGTCAAAAAGGAAATGGAGGAAGGCACCTTTCCTACAACTTTCCTGATTCTGAGTTGTGGAGGACATTCTTTAGTTAATCTTTCAATGTATTGCCTTAGGTAGAACTGGACCTAGGTTGTTGTATTCTGGAGGAAGTCTAACAAAAGCTTTATAAGCCCTGGCGCCAACACTAAATGTTTTGCTGTGTTATGTAGAAAAGGACTAGTGACAGGATGGCTATCCAGTCAAGTCTTATGCCTATGGTAATTGAATTGTATTGTGCTTGCTAAAATGGTTGATATTCACCCAGTAGCCCAGGTGCCTCTTCTGTTTTATCTCAATAAAAGGTTACTGAAAAGGTGATTTGGGGCTGCAGATGGAGGAACTGTAAGCCCCCTGGTCCCAGGACATTGTCTCTCTTGTATTTCTTTTTCTTCTTACTTTTTTATTCATCCATAGATGCCTCGTTTTTTGGGACCTGTTTACCCTGGACAGAAACGGAGAATAGACCAACACTGAGTAATATAATTTTAAAAAGCTAATTTTATAGTTAAATATAGTTTTTTATTGTTATTATTATTTCAATTTTCTTTTATTTAGATATCAGTAAGATGAAAGTATCTTGGCCTTGTTTGGGTGTTTTATCAATGTGTTCTTTGTGATCTTTATTTTTTTGACACCAAGGATTGCTCTCAGGACCCTTAAAAGCTCAGTCCTTTCTATTTATTTTATCTGCTGACACAGGGTCTTGCTAAGTCCTTCTTTGTTAAATTTTCAGTGGTAGTTTTGCTATTCTCTAATTGATGAGTGACATTTTCTCAGATGTTAAAGACACTAATTTAAAGTCACAAAGCTGACAACTTTGTTCCCTGTTTTTCATTTTCCCTTCAATTTGTTAATGATTCATGCTGGTGAGTGAGTTTCCATGTTGAATGGTGCCAGATTTAAACATTTTTATTCATTTGTTTGATCTGTAGTGTGTGTGTAGAATGGTTTTCTGCATTCTGAGATTGGGTACTAATGTAACCTGTTTATATTCATATTGTGTTAAATTGTTATGTCTGCTTGTGATTTCCAAGCCTCTTATTTGATTCCACTGCATGTAGTGTCAGAGTAATACTGGTTTTGGTATGTTTTAATATATAGCAATGTAAGTTTCAAATTGTTTTTACCCCCCAGAATGCTGACTATTTTTAGGGCGTTTTCCTTTTAGGTAAATTTCATAATAATTTTTCACAGTTCTTTCTCTATCTCCTTGCAATAAATCCTGAAAAGTTATTTTGATTGAAAGAACTTAACTATGTAAATTAATCACTTCTTTTCTCAATTTCTTTGCTGTTGTTCATACAACTTGGAGTTTTACATCGTTATTATGTTTTCAAATTCATATTTCTTTACATTTTGCCATCTGTACCCATGGATTCCTCACCTGTGGAGTTAACCAGCTTCTGAGAGAAAGCATTAAAAAATAGTTTGCATCAGTACTGATTGTGTACAAATTTTCTTGCATTCATTCCTTAAACATAGCACGGCAATTGCTGACAGCATTACCTTGCATTAGATCTTAGAGATGCTGTATAGTACAGCATCTTATACAGTGGGGTTTGTGTATTGGTTACATGGGAATACTACTCTGTTTTATAAAGCAAACTGAAGCTTCCTTGTGGAGTTCCTGGAGCCAGCCTCTCTCTGATCTGAATACTAAGGAATGACTATTCTGACTTCTCTGTGTGAAGAATAATTTTTATATTTATACACAGTATTTAATTTTCTTTATGATTCTTTAAGGATAAGAAGAAGACACTTTCAAAATTTACTTCTGTCCATTCCTTTTTATAAGAATTTTTCAAAATCTTTCTCTTCCTTTTGACTATGGCTTCTTCCCCTCATCTTGAAGGACCTGTTTGAGTATGTCACCATTCCTCCTCCCTAAGACCCATGCCTCAGTAGGGCCAGGGTGCAGGGCTTTCCCATGCCCCTCCAGTCTAATGGAGGCAAGAGCTGGCCACCATTAAGGAGGAGAAGCTGGTCATCAAGCCAGGCCTGCTGCAGCCCATCTGCTTCTTCCTCCCTGCCCTAGGGCTCACACTGAGTTCTGGTCTCCTACCTAATTCCCACCTGTGGAAAATCCTATGAGAAAAACTACTCAGAGCGGCTAAAGCATCTTCTTTTTCTCTCCTCTGGTCAGGATCTCTCTTCATTTCCTAAGTCAGTGCCCTCGAGGGCTCAGGGAAGCTTTCTGTACCAACACTATTCCTTCATCTGTGCTCTTAGCATGTGGACCCCAGCCTACATAGCGGTCCACAGATGCCTGCTTGCTCTCTCAGGTCCCCCAGACCCTCTACAGACATCACCCCCATGGGGCATCCTATCAGACCTCACAGCTGGCTTGTCAGTCCCTTTCCATGTTCCTCTACCATCCTGTGGCCCCATCCTGGCCTAGTCTGTGTGTTCTCCTCTTCCACAGTGTGTGGCAGACAGCTCATTCTTGCTGTGCTTCTGTCCATAGCGTGTCTGTGCACATTCTTCTGCTCACCTATATTCTTCCTGGGCTGCTACCGTGGAAAGAAGGGATTTCCCTCTTCCTGTTTAGTGCAAGTGGTAGCTTTCATGATTAGTAGGGAGGAACTAGATAGGACATTAACTTTAATGTATCTTTGGGTTTTTTCTGGATGGGATTAATATGCAAATTAGTGGGCTCCATAAGCTGATGGCCCTTCCCAGTGGCGCAGACATCACCTGATCCACTGATGGTCTGAAGAGCAAGATCACAGAGGAAAGGGACATTTGTCTATTTTTCTTCCTGAAAGTCTGCTTGAGCTGAGATATATCTCGTCTTCTCCAGCCCTCGGACTGGATTTATCCCCTCTTCCCCTCGGCTCTCATCCTTTGGCCTTGGACTGGAATTACACTGCCAACTTTCCTGAGTCTATAGCTTGCAGATGGGAAATCATAGGAATTCTCAGCATCAATAATCATGGGAGCCAGTTCCTCATAATAAATCAGTCTCTCTTGATATATCACATGCATGTGTCTACAGTCTGCATGTGTGTATGTATAAATAGACAGAGATGCTTGTGTGTACTTGGTCTGTTGCATTTTCTACTGTACACATACGTGTAGTGTGTGCCATGTGGCACTGGGTGGGCACTCCACGCATTTCTGTGGAAACAGAGTGAGTGTATGGTCCTGACCTCTACTCCCACTGTGTTCCTGGGTTTTCTCCACGGAACCCTGACAGAGAAAGGGCTCAAGTGGAGAAGCAATCATTTTCCTCTACACAGAATCCTCAACAGACCCATGGATTCTCAGTGACACCGTAGAAAGCTCTCAGTGGCACCAGTGTTTAACTGTTCCCCTTCTACTGCTGTGTGGCCTCCATTGTAGGTGCTCTTTAATCTCCCAGTGCAGGGCTGGACTCTGGCTCTCTGAGAAGCAGGAATCAGGCGGCTTCTGCAGCTTCAGCTCACTGCTCCACTGTCCCCATGGCAGCACTGAGGGACCTGCTGTAGCTCTGGACAGTCTCTGGAACATGCTCGGAAAATCTCAGGGAAGGCGCCTGGGAAACATGCAAAACAAACATACAAAACCACACCAGCTAAACTGAAAAATAATCAGCTTAGGCTGACTTTCAGAACTTCCTATCCAGGCATTGGCAAAGAGGAGGATGTATTTTGCAGTTAATCATGTGTCCTTCCTGGAGCTTGCAGTGAGCTGTGAGACGTGCTCCCTAGGGCATGTGCTTTGTTGCTCAGGGAAATGGACCGGTTGGGTCCCTGTTCAGAACCCCAGGAATGCTCCCCACAGTCTCTGTGCTGTAGCTGCCTCAAAGTGGAGGTGTTCATGGAGAATGATTTCTGCAAAATGCTTTTATTTATTTTCTTCTCAAGATGGATGGAAGTCAGTTATGGAAAGTCTGGAGGAAATATGGAAATTATCTGAAATAAATCTTCCTTTGAGAAGAGATTTTCCTGCACATTTATTGAAAGCCATCATATTAATGTGTATTTTCATGGGGCTCTGAGATGTGCAGAGCACTTTGCAACTTTTAGTTTTCAAACCTTATGGAATCTCTCTCTCTCCCCACCCCCTTCTTGCCCTCTCTGGTTTCTCCATCCAAGTCTCCCCCTGCAGGTGGGTCCCTCCTCTTTTGAAGAGCATGCACTTCTTCAGCAGCTTGGGTCACAGCCAGAATCAGAAGAGGAAACTGTCCTAGGAGAGCACAACATCGGAGGGAAGGAAGAAAGAAGAACCTGGACTGCCTCTCCCAGAGGGATTGTGACCCTGATGCTGGTGTGGCTGTACTCTGGACCTGGCTCTTTGGATTCTCCTTGCTGGGGACCTTCAGCATTTTTACCAGTGCAGATTGTCCTGGCAAACTGTTTAGTGTGGTTTCTTCAGTGCGGTGTGGCCACAGCCATGATGATTTCAGGGAAGGGAGGACAAAGGGAAGCTTTAGTTCCTCTGCTTCCCCATCCTGTAAGCCTCCACGTCCCATGAAACAAGATGGCATTTCATTCTGCGAGTGCATCAATGAGTAATTACTTTTTACATTGATGGACATTTATTATTTAATTTCTTTTACAGATTTTGAGCTTAATATATGCATATATAAGATATTTCATGGTAGATTTGGAGAGGAGGCAGCTACATGTACCTGGGGGAAAACCTACTTAAAACTAGACACTAAAATGATTTTTAAAATGCATTCCAGTTTCAACAGAAGACTTATCTAAGCTCATAGCAGAAATATTTACAGTAGCTTCAAGCTGGAAAGTACCCAAATGCCCATCAACAAAAGAATGAATGGATTGTGCTGTATTCATAGGAGGAAATAAACACTATAAAGCAACAACAAAAAAAACCCCCACAAACTATACTAACCTCAGGCAAGAATACAGAAATATTGTTGAGCAAAGATACTTGGCAGAAAAGAGTAAAGATGGCCACTGATTTCCCGTGGTTTGACTTACAACTCTTTGACTTTATAATGGTAAAAAGCCATGCACATTCTGAAGAAACTATACCTCCCATTTTGAATTTTGATCTTTTCCCAGCTGGTGACACATGGTGAGATATTCTTCCTGGGAGCCTGACAGCCTCAGCTGCAGCTCCTGGAACAGTCAGACAATCAGAGGGGAATTGGCTGACAGCAGCTAAGTTAAGATGTTCAGCAGGCTACCAGTATTAAATGTGCTTTTGACTTAACAGTATTTTCAACTTGGAAAATTTGAATTTATTGGGACAGAATCCTATTGTAGAGGTTTACTGCATGATTGTATTTATGTGTAGTTCAAAGTGTGACAAGACTGAAGTCTGGTGTTAGACTTCAAGACCATGGTGACCTGAGTGTGGGGAAAGGAGAGAGACTGCAAGTGGCCTCAGAAGTGCCCATTGCACTGGGTTCTTTGGCTTGAGTTTAATGTGTGAACATGCTCAGTTTACGGGAGTTCACCACACTACACACTTACAGTATGTACACAAGTCCATATAGACAGTGGATGCACTTTGACAAAAAGTTTAAAGAAAAAAAAACTGACTTGTTTTCAGAGTCCAGAGCCAAAACAGCATCCTCCCTTGGGCACCTCTGGGTCCCTGTCTCCCCACTGTGCACCCCTCAATTTCTTCAGAACTGGTGTCTCCCTGCATGCCTTTCTCCCCAAGTCATGGGGTACAATAGACCCCAGCCTGACCTTGCCGAGAGCTGGGGAGATCCCTTTCCAGATCTCCAAACAGCACCCACAGAACCAGACTGGAGAATTGTAGGTCTCTTGGTCTGGGATGTCTCCAGTGTGCAATAAAGCTCTTCCCAAACCCTGCCACTTACAACACACAGTAGCTGTAGAGTCTAAATATCGCCTCCAGGTGTAGAACAAGAGGCAATGGGCACCACATTTTAGCACTTACCATAGCAAACCCCAGGAGTTCATGTTTCTCTGACTTCCCCATCCCATTTGGCCATGAGCAGGATCAAGCCAAAGACTTTTTTTTTCTTTTTTTTTCATGTTTTTTTTTTAATTTTATTTTAAAGACAAAAGAATGGAGACATATGAACCAAAAAAGCCATAAACACTACAGAAAATACAAAGTTATACAGAATATAGTAGGGAATTAGAACTGGATGTTGTATTACATAGTTATCTTCACATTAGTTAACACAAAAACATTAAAGGAAATACCAAATTATAGATAAGATAGTAGGGAATTTGCACTGGATGCTGTATAGTATAAAGTTATCTTCATTTCTGCTAATACAAAAACGACTGAGGAAATACAGAATTATAGAGAACATAGAAGGGAATTAGCTCTGGATGCTGTC
>PVLD010019954.1:0-35036 GCA_004027595.1 Dinomys branickii
TTTTTTTCTGGTGTTGAGAGGATCAACTGTCTGACTAAATTTGCATGTCTGTATATGGGTCCATACATCTACAATTCGAAGATATCAATGGATAAAGCAACAACTACTGTTGAGACCATATCACCTTGTCTATAGATTAGTTGTGATTGTACTATTTTCTATGATAATGGATGTCTGTTTGTCAATATGTTTTTGTACTCTGTTTCTAAAATAAAAAAAAAAAAAGAAAACTACTGTACTCTGAAAAAATGAGAATGGACATTTCAGAAAATGGAAAGATATTCCTTGCTTATGGATTGGAAGAACCAACAATGTGAAAATGGTCATACTCCCAAAACTGTACAGATTCAATGCAATCCCAAGTAAAATATCATTAGTATACCTCACATATCTTTAGAAAACATTCTTAAAATTCATCTGGAACCAAAAGAGACCCAGTATAGCAAAAACAATCCTGTGCAACAAAGACAGATCAGGAGGCATCACAATCCCTGACTTGAAATTGTACTACAAGGCCACTGTGATAAAATCAGCATGGTATTGGCAAAAAAACAGACCTGAGGATCAATGGAACAGACTGGAATGTGCATCCACAACCACAAACACACTCAGCTAACATATTTTTGATAAAGGGACCAAATAAGTTCACTGGAAGAAAGATGGCCTCTTTAATAAATGGTGCTGGAAAAACTGGCTCACTACATGCCAAAGACTGAATCTAGACCCATGTCTATCACCATGCATCAAACTCAAATAAAAATGGATCAAAGATTTAAATATATTAAAACAGAAACACTAAACCTACTGGAAGAGAAAGTAGGTAAAAATCCTGAAGACATAGAGGTAGGCAGAGAGTTCATGAACAAAACCCAAACTGCACAGAAAATACTTCAAAGAATCAACAACTTGGATCTCATCTTATTGAAAAGCTTTTGCACATCTAGACAAATCAACAACAGAGTAAAATAAAAAGCCCACTAATTGGAAAAAAGTTTTAGCTTACTGTTCTTCAGACAAAGGACTTCTATCTAGAACATGTAAAGAATTAAAAAGTCAGTCCCCTCAAATTTAAAGACCCAATCCAAAATGGACATCTGAGATGAATACACACTTCTCAGATGAAGAAATACAAATGGCAAATAAAAACATGAAAAAATGTTCAACATCATTAGTCATTCAAGAAATGAAAATTAAAACAACACTGAGATTTCATCTCACCCCAGAGAGAATAGCTATAATCAAGAAATCAACCAATAACAAATGCTGGAGGGGCTATGGGAGAAAAAGGAACACTTCACTGTTGGTGGGAGTGTAGATTGGTGAAATCACTGTGGATATAAATCTGGAGTTTCCTCAGTAAACTAGGACTAGAGATCCAATTCAACTCAACTGTTTTCCTTCTAGGTATCTTCCCAAAAGAAGTGAAAACATCATATCACAGTGACATATGTGCACTCATGTTTATAACAGCACAATTTGTAATAGCTAAATCATGGAAGCAATCAAAATGCCCTTCAACTGAGGAATGGATAAAAGAGTTGTGGTATTTTTATATAATGGAATATTACTTGGCTATAAAGAAAGGTAAACTCGAGGCTTTTATAGGTAAGTGGATGCAACTAGAGACCATGCTCATAAGTGAAATAAATCAGACCTGCACATGTAAACACTGTATTATCTCATTAGTGCAGGAACCTGAAAGAGTAAATAAAATCTGAAAGGTATAATAGATATTAGGAAAGGGATAGAAACTTCTCAAAGGGTGGAAACAACTTGGATGAGGGAAAAGAGAAAAAGAAAGAAGGAAAAAAATATATATATATATCTATACACAAGCACAGGATAACTGAGAGCATCGTACTACTAACTTCTATTGCTTTATTGAAAGGAACAGTTAATGTTTAATTGTTTGATTAATCTTCCATGCCTATATTTGTTTCACTGAGTAACCAATTTGAAGGTGACAATACATAATACAATAACTATTGTTAATTTCCTATCACCTGGTCTGAAACTCTGTATTGCTTCTATTGTTTGGTTGTTGTTTTATTTATGTCTGTTTGTTTGTTGATGTGTTTTCATTCTTTATCTTTAAAAATAAAAAATAAAAAGGAATTCAAGATTGATCAATTAAACATTAACTGTTCCGTTCAATAAATCACTGGAAATTAGTGTTACTGCTTATATGTATGTATATATATATATATATATAAACATAAAAGCGAACCGAATTTCAGAACAGGTTGTTAGGACAGTTACAGTAGTTAATGAACTCTGTATCGTCATCTTCCCAGCAGCTATTCAGAGTAGAAGTTGTACGTATGCTGTCTTGTCTATACAGTATTATCATAAGACTTTCTTTTCAGCAAACTAAGATAAACGAACTGTACAACACCCCCGTCTTGTAAATACTTACATCTCTTCCTTTCTTCATTTCCTCCTTCTCAACCACAGTTTGATTTTCCTTTGAACAGTTTCTTCCCAGTTTGCAGTATCTGTTGTACATTTTGGATCTTATGTGCTTGTTCGTTTTTTTACATTAGTGAGACAACATGATGTCCACTATTACCACTCCTATTCAGCATAGTTCCAGAAGCATTAGCCAGATTAATTACACCACAGGGAGAAATAAAAGAAATGAGAATAGGAAAGGAAGAAGTTAAATTATCATTATTTGAAGATGACATGATATTCTTCATGGAAGATGCCAAAAACTTCACCAAAAGACTCCTAGAATTAATCAACAAATTCAGTAGCATAACAGGATACAAAGTCAGTGCTAAAAATCAATAGCATTCCTATACACAAAGAACAAATGAACTGAGAGAGAGATTGGGGAAACCACACCCTTCACAGTCGCATCCAAGAAAAATGAGACATTTAGGAATCATCTAACAAAAGAAGTAAGAGATCTGTTCACTGAACATTTCACTATTCGGAAAAGGAGACTGAAGAGGATGTCGCTGTGGGAATCTGAAGAGAGCGACAAATCCATGAGGATAGTGAGGGACTCTTCCTGGGTGACAGTTGTTCTGAGGCTTGAGAATATTAATAATAACTTCAATCTATTAATAATAACTGCAAACATTCTCTGTGTCAGGTACAGTTCTAAACAATTAACATACACTATCTCCTTTAGCAATATCAAGGAGCACTTATAAGGTGCTATGCTATGTCATGTGCCCACTGTATACATAAAGAAATTGAGGCCTGGAACAGTTAGATATTCTGGCAAAGGGTCCTGTGGCCCACTTTATTTTCTAAAGAGGACTACAACAGATCTCCTTTTCTACACACTCTTCCCAAACCTTGCCTTTCCCATGCAAGTCTTGCTCGAATCTAGATCGATTTGGGGCTCACGTGAAGTTGACAGAATGTGGTGGAAGTGACAGAGACAGACGCGGCGATGAGGCCAAGAAGGAAGAAGCACCCCCTTGGCCCCTGGAGCACTCACGCTGGCACTGTGAGCTGCTGCGCTGCCAACGCAAAGGCGCTGATGCTGTGATGCTCTGCAGAAGCCCAAGGTGACCGAGTCCAAAGGAGAGGCCATTAGACGAAGCTTGTGATGGCAAGACTGGAGGTAGACAGACTGAGGTGAGAGGTGACCAGAGGAACCCCAGCCGCGCTGGGTCCTACCGCCCTTCTAGCGTGAGCCGCTGACTGCAGCTGGAGAACCGGAGCCACACTGCTCATGAACCTGTCCCAAATCCTTGACCCACAGAAATGTAAGGTAATGGCATAGTTACTGTTTTCAGCCGGTAATTTCGGGCGACTTCTTCCACAGAGACACTGCTGGAGAGTCACACAGCTAAGAAGAGGCGGAGACCAGAATTTGAACTCTGACCCCAGACTCTCCCCTTACTCCTACTGACGTTCGTAAATATGCCTTTAAGTTTATGTAAGACTTCTGTAGCACATGAATGTGAAAAAGGAAAAAACAAATTAATGTTCTGAGGGGCAGGAAGTGTTTTTGCACAGTGTGCTTTTCTCTTTTATGGTGGAAATTTAAATGAAGGAAGCAGAAGAGAATGTTTAATGAGCTCATAAACACATCAGATGTTATAGTTGTAAAATCTGAATGTCCAGTGAGTGGACAGATATATGTTACATCATCAGGGTGATGACTCCTGACCATATTAAAATGATATAGTAGTTTAGACAGAAGGGAAACCAGTAAAATTTTTAAAGAGGCAGTAATTTCTGATTAGGCACCCTGGATTCGTGAACACTGAAACTATTTTGAAGCCAGATTTTAGTGAATTTTACTTTCAATTTTGCCTCTGACTAGTTCACAGCAACCTGTTAGATGGTATCTCCTCCACTAACCACTAAGACGTGAGAATGAAGACGTATCTTCTAAAACAGTTCATGGGGATGATTCACGTATCTCCTGGGATCAGCAAAAATAAAACAGTAAGTATTTACTAAGTAAAGGAAGGATGATAATCTCCTATAAACTTATTTCAAAAGTGCAGGTCAGTAGTTAAATTTGCAGTGTGTAAATTACTGGCATTTATCATACCTTGGACCAGGAAACTCTCTAGGTCATGAAGGGTCTCCACTTTGTAAATAAATTGTTACATGTAAAGTTTATCTCCTTGACATGTTGGGGACAGATAACTGAGTGTAATGTGAACACTATTAGCAGGAACGTGACACCTTTTCCTAGTGTTGTCCTGTAATTATGCATGAATGAAAGAGTATCTGAGAATCCAGATAGAAAATAGACTGGATATTTCATTTCACGTCACCGACACAGGCTTCATGTTCCTCCTTAGTACTCTTCTGAGATGGGTGTTTCTGCACCATTGTTTCCGCAGTCAGAAAGTTATATTCCACCAGTGTTAATGGGAGGTCAGACCTGGGGATTACAACGTGAAGCCCAACTTCAGCCATTTAGAAATTTAGAGAGACGCTGTCTCAAAATTCAAAAGGGATGGTTATGTAGCTCAGTGTGGTGGCTCTGGTTCAAGCCCCAGTACAAGAAAGCCTATACTCTCCTTCTAATTTGTGAAGTTTTACAAAGGTCTACACTACACAGTTCACCTCCCTTACTTGTGAAGTTCTAATGAAACCCTAAATGTAAAAATATACTAATGCAAATATGAATGAATATTATATATGATAGTATGTATTTGGTAATTATAATTGTTTTGTTATTATTTTTGCTGCTAATGTAAGGAAAATAGAAGAAAGAATAAATTGTTTGCATTTGCACATTAGATTTTTGTTATCTGTGTTGTAGACTGTGTATGACTCTTTCTTTCATGACAAAAGACTGATTATACAGGCTTGCAACCTTCTGCCAGAGCACCCCGTGGGGCAATCGCTCTATGGCCCTTTGATGAGAATTATTTATAAACTGCATAGAGAATTTGGACTAAAGGCACTTTTCTTGGGAAGGTTACCTTGCTGTAAAATAGAACAAAAAGAAGATAATTTAATCGCCACGTGAGAAATAAGGGTAACAGTAATAATGAGTCAGATTTATTGAGCTCTTTCTATGAAATTGTTCACTTTACCTGTGATAATTCACTTAATTTTTTTCAACTTATGGGGCAGTTGTGATTGCTATTCTATTCAGTGAATAGCTAATGAAACCTGAGAACTGGTGGGGTAAGTTAAGTTAGCCAAAGCAATAGAGGACCAGAGTTTTAGGGTCAGGAGTGGCCTTTGTAGGTGTGACCCCCAGTATGAGAGCCGCTGCCGGGTGCTGTTCAGGGGAAAGGCAGGCTCATGAAACTGTTACGGTGTGTCCTTACCCACCTATGGTCCAGGTCCCTGCAACTTCTGACTCTTTCTCAAAGTCACGATGGCCATGAAAGGTCAATGTCTTTAACTGACACGTGCGTCAGAGCAGCATGGCAGGACAGCTAAAGACAAAGTGCTTTAGAAAGAGCTAAGAATAACTCACCCAGTGTGCTCAGGCCAAGAGGAGTATTCGGAGGAGGGTCAGAAGCAGTGTGTCTTTTACTGTACTGCTACTTTAACTTAGTCATTCCCTCTAAGCTCAAATTGAAAATAGCTCAGTTCTAATATTTTCATCATCTTTGGAGATACTCTTAAAAATAAATATGCCTCTAGAAAGGAGAGCTGCGTTGACGAGTACAGTAGCAGATAATGGCTTGTTTTTCAGTGCTCTGTGTTGCTTGTTTAAAGTCACATTTAACACGAGATTTTTCCTACCAAAGTGTATCTTGTTTCCCTTGGTTCCCTTTATTTGGTGAATTTCTGCTCTTTTTTTTTTTTAAGTATGTTAGCATAGATGTGAAAAAAACACAACACTTGCTTCATACTCGAGAGTGCACTTTGGATTTCACATTTTCACAGGCATCATCACACTCATGCTTCTCAGTGCTTCTGCAAAGTGTCATCATGCTCTTAAACAGAGTCTCACAAATGCGAACTGAATTGCACAGATCTCCCAGAAGTGTGGGAACTGGGACTCAGGAGGTTTTCGGAGGCTGCAATTGATAATCAGTTTCTCTCAGCAGTCATTGTTCATTCTGCCTTTATCTACACCGTAATAATGAATAGGATAAAAAGAAACTCAGTTGGACCTCAGGAAACTTGGGAAGGTCAAGATTTTTGTGTTGTGGCTCTGTATGTTCCCTACTGACTGGAATAAACTGAATTACAGTGGTCTTGAGAAGCAAACACATCTATATCATTTTTATCAAAATCTTAGAATTAAAGCTATTGTTGAAACTTTTTTCAATATTGGTATTATCTAAATTTTAAGGATAGATATACTTTTAGTATATTTTATATAACAACTATAACCTCAATAATGAGGTTACGAAGATCTAGGACATTGCAGGGATGTATGAATTTTCCAGTGATGTGGATCAATACAAAGCTTGCCTTCACCTAAAGAGAATTACAGTAAGCAAGATACCTGAAAAGAAATACACTGGTTTCTAATAAACACTAATTGTCATAAGTTTAGGCCATCATTTCATGAAATATATTTATTTGAAAATGACTCTCATATGTAAGAGGTATGTGCACTTTGGGTAATTTTCAAAAGGCAAATAAAAAAATCCTTTAAAAACAAAATGGATATATACATGCTAAGTAGGTCAAATATATTTGGTGTCAAAAAAGGTGTGATTATATTTTAGAAATTCTCATTTTGTCCTTTTGCTCTGTTATGGCCACCACTGTTTAGATTAATGCAAAGTTCTTAAAAGCAATATAAATGATCCTAAAATTGTATAACCACAGACTAAATTGACCATACAACTTAAAAAGAAGTTTTAGAAAAGTGATCATGTATAGGCAACTCATACCACAAATTTAGTTTAAAGATAGACATAAATATCTTATTTATGTAGCTGTTCTTATAGACTTTCTATGTGTTTACAGTTTTATTGTATTTTTTATCCTAAAGTAGAAATGCAACACTGTTCTCGCAAACATCATATTTAATTCTTGAAGAGACAGCAGTAGGTCATTACAGATGGATTTATATTCTTGGTGATATCATTGAACTTTTGTCACAAGTAACCTGGAAGACTTGCTACATGTCAGGGAATTTCTGTCATTCATCTTGCTTTTGAAAGACTAAATTTATTTGCAACCTTGAATGACATTGGACACATGAAACAGCCTGAATTCTATCATGTCATGAGTGTCTTATAAAGCTGCAATTTAAAATCCTAAGTATTGACCTGCTTTTCAGAACCATCTTCAAAGCCAGTGACTTTCAACTTTTGTACTTATGAACACTGATTTTCCGTTGATTACGATAACTTTATATTTTCATGTATTTTTTTCCGAGTGGATGAGGCCTCCAATGTGTACCATGTCTTCTCATCCCCTTTTAAAGAAAATAAAAAAATAGAGTCAAAAATGCAAGTGTATTTCTTCTTTTTTATTAAAGTCAATATGTAACCGACCAGAGAACTGCTCAGCTAATGTACTTTACCCTTTCTTGGGTTAGTTCAGTCAGATTATATATGAAGAATGACATGAAAATCAAGCTATTAGATAAAAGCAAGGATGTCTTTGAACTTCAGCTTTGAAGAGCAAGGCAGCATACCTTACTACGGCTTTGTAATTCCATGAATTTGTGTCTAATACAAATTAAATAAGAAAGCAATTAAACATGTTCTATAAACCAGTTTTGGATTTTCAAATATATAACTAATGTTTAGCTGATAGTATAATTGGTACTATTTAGAGAGTTTATGCTATGCTAAAAAACTGTGCTAAACATTTACAAATTATATAATTTTCATGATAGCATTTTAAAATACTTTTTACTCTTCACAATGACAAAATTAAGATGAAGTCAGAGACAAACTGTTCACAAAAGCGCTCACTGCTATGCTCATTTGGATCCTGACAGATCAGGAAGCTGAATAACACCATTCTGTTAGGAATCGTTGCCTGTCCCGGAAAATTGCTACCTGTTACATTTTGTTGTTCTTCAAGGGTTTCTACTTTGGCCCTGTTGAGAAATTTATGATGTAGACAGTGTGACATCCTTTCGTCATTATGAAATCTTACACAAAAATTCCAGTTAAAGAATAATAGTGGGTGCTCCTGCTGAGTGCTCTCTGACAGAAAGGCAGGTTTGTAAACACATTCTAGTGCTTCTGTGTCCACCTTATTTACAGGTTATGGCATCCTGTGACTCCTGGATCTTCTTCGAAGTCAAAATGAGCGGAAAGGGAACCACTTTAAATCAGTGAAGGACTTGGACGTGGCCACTGCAGAGCCACTGAAGACGCTCATGAAAGAGGACTGCAGAGCTGCCTCAGAAAGCAGGATGATGGGGTGTTTTCAAAATGAGGGGGTGGGGTTGCAGGGGATTAATGATGAGAATCAGTCTTCTTTGCAATATACTTTTTTTTTCATTTTGTTTTTTGAGACAGGGTCTCATTCTGTAGTGCAGGCTGGCCTTGAAATCACTATGTAGCCCAGGCTGACCTTGAATTCACAGCAATCCTCCTGCCTCACAGCCTCCTGAGTGCTGGGATGACAAGCATGCACCACCTTACATGGCTTGTAATACTTTTTAAAATGTAAACATTCACCATAGTTTTTATTACTTTTAAAATGTGGTCCCCTTTATAGGGTAATACCTGGTCACTAACAGGTCTTCCAGTAAATATGTTCTAGAATTCAAGCATTGCCACTCGAATCGGAAGGGTACTGCAGAGCTCAGAAACACCCACATGCATTGCTACTTCCTCAAGCATGGAGCATCGAGCTGGTGCGATGACACAGCCTTGGCCACTGAAATGGACTGAAGAAAAGACCTGTGTGCTATGCCACTGATTTACTTTAAACTTCCTAAGAAACACCTTCAGCACAATCTTGAAGATCACTTTTTAGAATCATATTACATATTTTGCTAAGTGTTCTAAAATTCAAGTATCTATAGATTTTATACTAACACGTATACAACTTTCCACCAAAACAGAATACATAGAAAAGACAAGGTTATTGTGGTTTGTGTCTGAATGTCTCCCAAAGCCTCATGCACTTTTAAATGACACTTTTTTAGAGGCAGCTAAGTCAAGAGTTTTGTGATTGACTCGTGGTTCAATGCTGGGATTGAGGGTGCTGAGAGTAAGAGTGGGCGATGGTCAGATCAGCCCATTGATTAGGTTGGCACCGCCCTAATCCGAGGAGTATGGATAAAATAAAAGGGCAGAAAGAGGCCTGTCTCTCTCTTTTGATCTCTAGCTTGTTGCTTTTGCTGTCTTCCACCCCAGTGAACTGCTGCCCTCTGCCATGAGCCAGCCTGTCTTGGAGCCAGCCGAGTATGGACTGAAACCTCTGCACACTGTGAGCTAAATAAACCTGTTCTCCCCTTGACTTGGGCATCAAGTACTTTGTCTCAGCAACAAGAAAAGTAAATAAGACAGCTTTAACTTTAAATAAATATTTGAAGTTTATTTGCTGTTTTGTTTGTTTATTTGTTTTCCTGAACCATTTTTACTGCAAAGTGGATAGATAGGAAAGGGCAGAATAACAACAAAACTATTCATTTGTAATGATTTCACAGAAAAATTGTAACCATTAACGTATTTGGTTTTGTCTTTTAATTTTTTTGATAAATATGTAGATATTTGAGATTACTATTATGTATGAAACATAAGTAAATAAACCTTAATATATAAAAATACTTGCAGAGATAAATATTCTTTTGGAACATGGGTGCTAATTACTGTAGGGTTGTCATAATTGATTTAAAACTGTATTATTTACCATGGATATAGTTTTTCTTCTTCTTTATAGCTAAATGGATGGAACTTGAGACCTTAATCATAAGTGAAATAAATTAGGCAAACGTGTAAATATCACATTATCTCTTTGGTATGAGAAACTGAAAATGTAAATAAGAACCAAATGTACAGTGGATATTGTAGAATAGGAAAACCAGCCCAAATGTGTAGAGGTGGTGAGGTATTAAAATACATACAACACTATGTACATTTTAAGTATGTCCTTAGCATATATGGTTATAGGTGGAATTACCGGGGAGAAAACCATATGAATATTTTTTCTTTTTTTCACTTTTTTATTTTAGAGAGAATAAAAAATAATAAAAAATTAAAAATGATACAGAATTCCAAAAGAACAAGATGGTAGGAACTCAACAATAGTTGTTGTATTGCATATTGCTGTCTTCAAAGTAGTTGTTCAGATTACCGGATCAAAGCATGTAAAATTAGTACAAAAAAAAAAGCGTGAATGGCCCCTTTCAGGAACCCAATGGAACGCAGCAGTACAATGATCTTAGCCGTCTTCTCTCTGCTGTCCTCCCTTCTTTTCTCCTCCCCCCATCCCAGTTATTCTTTCCCTTTTGAACAGTTTCTTTACCGAGTAGATGAAAAAGATGTGGCATTTTTATACAATGGACTATTGCTCAGCTATAAAGAAAGATAAGCTTGAGGCTTTTATAGGTCAGTGGATGCAACTAGAGAACATATAAGTGAAATAAATCAGACTCATGTGCAAACATCATATTGTCTCCCTAGTGGAAGAACTCAAAAGAGTAAATAAGATCCAAGACAGATGAATGTTTTGGTATTTGCAGCCCCTGGAACCTTGGGAAGTTTGCCTAGTTTGTGCACTTCCTAACGAAGTACAGCACACTCTTTTGTCAAACACTCACCACCTCTGCACACTAGGGCTGGTTTTCCTATTCTACAATATCTATTGTACATTTGGCTCTTACTTACATTTTCAGTTTCTCCTTTTTTAGTTGAATGGCAGTTAAATATGCCCAAAATAGGTTGCTAGTGATACTTTATTTTTAGACTAAAATAAACACATTAGTGCAAATCCCATCTGAAGAAGGCTGCCCTCCACTTTCCTTCGCTGGACACACAGGCAGTACCCCACTGGGAGAAGAAGGAGTCCTTCCTCTTCTTTGCCTCTGAGCTGACCTGTGGCAGATTTAATCAATAGGTATCTAAGAAGTGCTGCTACCTGACTCCTAAGGTACTATCACAAAACATCTTTCAGGTTCTATTTAGACCTCTCAGGATGGTCCCTCTGGGAGTGATAGCCACCATTTAAATTTTCTCGATCCAGAGCGCATCCAGCAAGGAGGAGTCCGTGTTAATGATGTCTAGAGGCAGCATGGAGAGAGGCTGCAGCCACGCAGATTCCCAACCGCCTCAGCCCAAATCTCAACCGCCGAGTGTAGGAAAAGCCTGCGGCGGAGTCCAGCACCAGCCGCCTCCTGACTGCTACCGTCTTTGGGGCCCCACACGAAGACCATGCAGCTAAGTCCTTCAGGTCCCAGAAATGTGAAAACAGTAATACATTGTCTCTTTAAACCATTTAGTGTTGGGGTGGTTGATTACATATTTAGAGATAACCAAAAGTATTTTAAAAGAGTAAAAGCTAAAAAGCAGTGCTCTAAATTTCCACTTACCTCAAGAACAGTGAAAGAAATCCAGAGAGTGTAGAAAGCAATGGTGAAGATCCTAGCACAAAGTAACTGAGGGAAAAATGTAAAGTACTGATAAACCACTAGAGCCAGAAGCTTTTTCTTGGAAAAGAAAAATAGGTAGATGATAAGGAGCTGAGATAGAAAGCAGGTGGGTAGATACATAGATGCATCCGTCCAGACATAAAACTAGTAAATTAATAAATGCGTAATAGGGCTCGTGAAGAAGACAACATTTCAGAGGTAGTAAGAGAGTATTATTGAGAACTTAATAGCACTTACATGAAATGGGAAAATTGCTTAAAGCACAATTTCTCCAACATATTTAATGAAAAACTCAACATTAAACATGCAGTAAACTGAATGCAATATTAAGTACACACACACACACACACACACACACACACACACACACACCACAAACCTAGGATCTGGATGGCATAAAAGAACTTGTCCAAGGAAGATATTATACCAATCTTACATATATGCTTTCAGAGAATAAAAAACAGGAAAAACTTCCAATTTGTTCTCTACATCCAGTACAACATGGGTACGTAGTAAGTTATACAAAGAAGTACAGGCATGTATCTCTCATGAACTAATTACAAAAATCTTAAACAAAATATGAAGTAACTGAATATAGAAATATATAAAAGGAGTGTATCACCCAGGTTTATTTTAGTGATTCAGAACTCAATGTTGTCACATCACAGAACTCCTCAGAAAGATCTATATAATTGCCTTTGTAGGTAAAGAGAAAGTAGTACACAAAGCTTACAATGTATTTATGGTGCACATATGTAGGAACTAGAGTGGCATTACAGCTAATCTCTCTACATATATAAATGAAGGAATAGAAATGTAGCCATAGATCTATTTCCAATTACAGAATACTTATCATGTCTTCTATGAAATTTTGAAAACTATCCTTTTGAGATCTAAAGAACAAAAAAAGATCACCAGTTCCATCACTTCTATTTAACATTGTACATAAAGACCAATAAATTTAAAAATGGATATTTAAGAATTGAACAAATGGACAAAATATTTGCCCAAGTATTTCAACAAGATGTCACCCAAATGGCCAATAACACGAAAATGTGCTTAACCTAATTAATAATCAGGAAAATGCAAATTAAAGTCACAACATGATGCTATTATAAACTCAAAAGAGCTGAAATGAAAAAAGAGAATATCCCAAATGTTGGCAAGAGTAAGTAGCACCTGGTCTCCAGTACACAGCTGGTGGCAGTATAAATTAGAATAACCCCTTTAAAGACTGCTTGGCTATTATACTAAAGTCTTGTGACCTGGCAGTTCCAGTCTAAGGTGTGTTACTCAGAACATGCATATGTAAATTAATCGACACATATAGGAATGTTCATGGCAGTACGCTTAACAAAAGCAAAAGCAAGAAAATGTCCAAGTGTCCGTTGTGTGTAAAATAGGTAAATATTACACTCGTAAAATAAAATAATAAAAGTATGACAAACTACAAGTATAGGTAATAACGTGGATATATTTCAGAAGCCAGACACACACACACACACACAGACACACACACACACACACAAATACACAGTGTCATTCTACAAGTACACTTCAAAACCACAAAACTAACCTGCAGTGTTAAAACTACAGTGCTTGCAATTGCTTCCTGCTCTCTTCTATAAGGAGGCTGCTTCTGTTTGGGTGCTGATCACATGGTGGCACTGCGCTGAGGTTGAATTAAGAATGTAACTCAGTGGTAGAGGGCTGGCTCAGGATACAAAAGATCTTGAGTGCGATCCTTAGCACTGCAACGAAAAGAAAAAAAGACATTGGAATATTGTATTTCTATAAAATCACCATAATAAATCCTTAAAGTTGTATAACGCCTGTGCGCGTCACCCTCCCGTGAAATTGTAACGAGAAGCAAGCAGGCGCAATGGCTGCACAGCCAGCGGTGTGCAGTCAAGGTGACCCGGACCTCACCGCTCGCTGTCTTCTCTTGCCTTCGGTACCAGTTGTTTCCTCCTTTTGTAGGTGTGCAATTTGCTGTCCAGGCTGCTCCTTTTCTGTGCTTTCACTTGGCTTCTGCTGTTCAATAACCCGCTGTCCCTCTCTTTTTCCCTCTCCCTCGTTCTTTCCCCCTTCGTCTCTCTCCCGTGCTTTCCTGCTCCGTCGCATTTCTACCCACTGCCTCACCCAGCCACGTTCATCTCCTGGGGCAAAGATCTGTCAGGTCGGCCGGACCACATGCAGTCGAGCCACCTGTTTGAGCAGAGCTATAGGAACAGATCACCTCCCGGGCCACTATCAAACCTGCAGATGCGTTGGGATACTTAGCAGCTGCCTGCTGGGTAGGGGAAATCCACAAAATTGAGCATTAGCTGTGAAAATAATTTGTGGCCACAAGTTTAGAAGTAGGCATAGCTACTAGAAGCAAATCCCATTTCTCTTTAGTCCTCAACCCCAGATGGATTCTAACCTTTGGAAACCTCACTATTACTGTCTACTGTCCTTCCACTTTATCAAACCCTGTCTACAGCTCTCAGCAAGTGCTCAGTGGTTGTTTGCAGAGCTAGGACAACACAGTTAACAGATGAGTAGGTGACCTAGTGCTGGCTTTAGTTCTCTCCCTGATCACAGTGTTGTTCTCAAGTGATGATTATGTGTGAAATTTCTAGATCTGTACTATTAGCTACCAAAATCCATAAGGCCAGAAAACTCCTTGATTCACTATTCAAAAGTGCCATTTCAGATTCTAAGATTATGACTTCTTTCTTTACAGTCACTTAGAGCACCCCGGCTCTAATTAGAACGAGGTGCCATTGTATCTCATTTAATCTAAGGCTGAAGTATGATGTCACGTGTATGTTTTATCTTTAGGAGAGCCACCAAAGTTTCTCTCTCTGTGTTTAGCTTCAAGAGGCTGATTCTACTTAACTATTTCATTGCGATATAAATGAATGTACCATTGAGAATGGCGGCTGTCAGGACTAGTGCTGTAATACAATTGGCCGCTCTTGCTGCAGATGTCAAGCTGGCCAGAAGCTGGAGGAAGACGGCAGAGGATGTGAAGGTAGCATTAAGATTTGCTGTTTACTGATAAGGGAAGAGAGCATGTATAGAGTTTAGAAGAGGGAGTTAGTGTTTTCTCTAGAGCCAGGTGAACTGCTTGTGTGGAATATTGTCAAGAGCACAGATCTTCCTCTCATGCCTAGATCACAAAATCATAATCCATGGGAACACTTCAAGGAACTTATTACAGGAAACATGATTATATGCTGGTTTGGTTGTATAGTGTTCTGATTATGGAATTTCAATCATTTATTAAAATCTCCTGGGTAATGTACATATTACTGAAAGCACTTTATTTAATTCCGGGGTAAAAATCATGCTTGTCATAAAATACTCATATGTTGCTACAATAGAATTTGAGGGGCACACAACTAAACACCTGGTGTTAAAATTAGCTTTGTGCACTGACTGTAATATTCTGTGTCCTTTTAAAATTAATTATTTCCCAGTTTTATGTATTAGTCCTTTCATTCATTTGGCGGTCATTGCGCACCTGCTCTGTATCACACATTATTACATGTTCCAGAGATATAAAAATGAATGATAAGTAAATTATTTCCCAGAAGATTTCATTGATTAGAGGCAAAGATTGAAATATACCAAAACCTTACAATACGCATTATAGCAATGTATTAAGTGCGCTAGATTCATAGAAACAAGGGTGGGAGCATCTGTACTATTTGTGTACCCCGGGTAAGTGATTTAACCTTGCTAACATTCTCCTCCTGTAAAGTTCAGCATAGTGATAGTTCCTAAAACTGTAACATTTGCTGTGAGAATTAAATAAGATCTGCATGATGCTGAAGCAGGAGAATCGTTGTGAGTTCAAGACCAGCCTGAGCTACAAAGAGAGCTCAAGGCCGGCCTGAACTGCATAGCGAGACCCTGTCTCAAAAAGACAAAAATAAATAAGATCTGCATTTTAATTACTTAGCATGGTGGGTGGCCTCTAGTACATGTTTGAATAATATCTATGACTTGTACTTCCGTTTATGAAGTCAGTTTCTGCACACATTTATCATAGTATCTAAAATTATGCTGCATCCTCCATTGATATATTCATCTATTAATTCATTCACCAAGCATGTATGTGATGCCGGCCCTGTGCACCATATCAAACAAACAGTATAGTTTGGTTCCAAATATTGACTCTGACAGTATTAGCTATAAGACTAATGGCAAGTTACTATCTATCTGTCTGTCTGTCTGTCTGTCTATCTACCTATGTTAGCTTTCCTGTGCTAGAACAAAATACGTGACTCCTATGGCTTAAAGGAGGCAGGTTTACTTTGGTTTACAGTTTCTGTGGGTTTAGATCAAGGTCAGCAGGCTACAAGGCAGAATCAGCCTCATATAAGGGATGGTCAGGAACAGCTGCCTATAACATGCTGCTCGGGAAGCAGAGAGAGTGAGGGGAGGACTGGGGGATGAGACTATTATCCCCAACTCTTTTAAGTCAAGTCTCTAGCCACCCACCCTTCTGACCAGACCCTGCTTCTGAATGTGAGACTCTTGGCAGACATCATTTTTCTTTTTCTAAACCATAATATTCCACACCTTGCTCCCAAAAGGTTCATGTCCATCTGATTGTGCAAAATGAATTTAGTCCATCTCTAAGAATTGTCAAATTCTTAACAGTTCTAACGTTCCTGAAATGTTCAGGGCTAAACTGTCTTCTGAGACTGAAGGAAAACTCTTAGCTGTGAGCTCCCTGAGAGGTGGGGGTGTTGTGGAGAGTCAAACACTTCAACATACATCAACTTACAACAGCACAAGGTAGCAATTCCCATTCCAACCCAACAGGCAGACATTAGTGTTTTAGGCGCACGTCTACCGCTGAGGGCAGGTTGAGTTGAAATGTGAATTTCAAAATGCTTTGGCAGCTCCAAGTCATGCCCTCAGCGATCTGCCCCTTACCTATGGCCCTGCCAGTTCCTGCCCACATGGCCTCTCTCTTGGGTTGTCTCTGCTCATTTTCTGCAGCATTTCTCAGGGATATTCAATATTACTGGAATCGCTAACTTCCCAGCGTCTCCATGTCACCTTTGGCTTCATCCTCATAGCTTTACATACTGCCCTTTCATGGAACGCTGGCAGACTGTGACCTTGTCACACAGTTTTTCCTAGCCTCCCAGGTCTTCTTCTGAAATTTAGGTAGAAGGTTTCAAAACTTCATTACTCTTACATTTTGCATGTCTGAAAACCGACATCATGTGGATGATACCAGTGTCAGCTGCCAAGGTGAAGTCACTGGACCCCTTAGACCATGCTGCAACGGCCTCTGAGTGCCTAGATGGCTGAATTGGGGAGTATGTTTCCCTAGGTGGTCCTGAATGAAAGTGTATTGTTTTGCACCCTGCACCTTAAGATAGGTGAGGTCTTGAGGATTTCTGAGATGCCCCCAAGGCATCTTTCTTTTTGTCCCTATAATCATATTTAATGCAAATATTTTCAGTGTCCATGCTTTTCTTTGCCACAACTTTGTAGGTGCTAACTTTGTGGTGAAACTACAAACTTTTCAAATCATCCAGTTCTGCTTTTTTCTCGTGCTTATCACTGTAGATCTGGCTAAAAGCATTCAGCAATATTTGTGCTAGAGCCTGAATGTTGGGCAGCCTTGAAATTTCCTCTGCCAGGTCAATTTTTCTGCCACACTTAATCTCAGTGTCTCACACATTCTCAGGACCTGAGCAAAATGTAGACAAATTTTCAGCCACCGTGTGACATCTGTGGTCTTTAATCCAACTATCAGTGGAGGTTTCTTCCCCACTGAAACTTTCTGAGCCTGCCCTTTACTGCCTTCATTCCTACCAGCATTCCAGTTTTCTGAGCTCTGACCAGTATCACATATCAAGCACTGTTTAACAACAATCTAGGACTTCTCCATTTTACTTCTCCAAACTTTTCCAAAGTCTTCCCACAAACCAGCTCTAAAGGCTTCTGAACCATACGGCCGATTACAACCCCACTTGCATTAGCAGTTTTCTGTTTTAGCCAACTTTCCCACTGCGAGGACCGGGTGCTGGAAACCACAGCTCACAGAAGGAGAGATTTATGTGGGCTTACAGTTTTGGTGCATTCAGTCCATGTCCAGCCAGTTCCAAAGCACAAAGCCATGATAAAAAGTCATGCCAGAGAACAGGGCTTATACCATGGCAAACGGGAAGCTCAGAGAAGGACAGGAGGAGTCGGGGCGGAAACGCACCCTTCCAAGTCACGCCTGCGGTGACCGGCCCCTTCCAGGCAGCCCCTCCCTCTGAATTGGAGACTTTCAAGGGAAACTGTGGATCTGAACCGTAATAGTGAGCTTTCACACCTTCATCTGTAAAAACCAAGTGACAGTTCTTAACCTGATACGGGCTGACGTTAGATGAGATGTTGAATAAAATCACTTCGTAGGAGGAACCTTTTACCTGCCTTATGACCACATGAAGAGAGATAGATGTTCCTTATATGCTTTCCTGACATCCTCTGCCCCTCATTACTCTCCTTCCCCAGGGAGAAGGGGTGAGTTCTCTCCCTGGTGAGTTTGTACAAACATGTGGGCTCTGAAGATCAGCCCTCCCTCTTGCTTTTTCTGTAATCTGCAGATGCTTGTTGAATGTTACTGTTCTGGTCTCCTTTGCTATAATATGTGCTTGGCCAAGACTCCACATGGGGAAGACACAGGTTTTCCTGTACCTCTGTGACCAGGTGAGTTTGCCTAGGTAGTTCACTGTTGCTACCCCTATAAATCTTTCCAGTTTTAATTTTAGTAAAAGTAAAGTTGACATTTTTGTCTCCATCTGCTTATTCTAGATTAGATCTCAATTAATTCAAAAGTCAGGCAGACAACATAAATTTGCTATTGGAATCGCTCAAAATACTAACATATTACATTTGATAATATGTAGTAGATACTTAGGAAATTTCCCTTCTCTACTTTTTTACATCCTCTTATGCTATCTGTGATTGGAGATTTTAAAAAAATAAGTGCGAATTTATCTTTCTCTCTCCAAGGAGCTTCTAGTTCAATAAAGGAGATAAGATGGATACACAAACAGCTATAATGTAAGAAGTCAGGAGTAAATAAAGGGCAGGCATGGGTGAAGTGCTATGGGAATTAAGAGAACAGAGAGATAAGCCAGTGTTGAGTCAAAATGAGCTGTCAGCAGCAGGGACAAACCCTAATCAGGCAGTTCTGGGACTGAACAACACTACTTCCTTTTCCATAGTTTCCTTAATGTAACTCCTTATAGAGTTCTACCTAGTAACCACTGGCCCTACTCTCTCCTTCCTGTCTTTCTTGCTTGACACCAGAAGAAGGCACCTGAGATTTCAACAACACAGTAGTAACTGCCACACCCGCAGCACCCATTGCAGAGACTCAGAGGGTATTCTTACTTACTTGTGTCTTTCAGACTAGAAAGAAAGTACATATAACTCAACTCTGAAGCAGACATGAAAGTGAAAATCTGCCTTTTTTCCTTTTAAACGTCTTTAAAATGCAATCCATCATTGCCCCAAATAATTCAGAATAATAATTATAATATCGCATCTTCCAGATTTTACTTACAATGAACATCATATTGGGAACTGACGAAAATGGGAGAAAAACACAACTGACACAAATCGTCCCAAAGGAGTTGACTCACCCCCTGCATTCACTGGGGACGTGCAGATGTCTGGCGGGTGTAGCTCGCCTGGGTAGTGCCAAAAGAGTAGTTAGAACAAAGGGCCTTGTGCCTCTGGCTGACAGAGAGAACATCGCTCACAGAGGCCTCTTATTGCTAATATATCGTAGCAAAACTTTACCATAGAAAAACCCACTGCTTCATCAACCTATGCCACTTTCAAAGATGCTGAATCAGATGCAGCCAGTCAGGGAGAACAGGATGGCTGTTGTGTGTCTGGGAGTGATGGGCCACAAGAGACCTCCTTTTGGAAGAGTTTGCCTCATGGTCCTTTAATTTTACTTTGGGTGAAAGTTTTCTAGTATGTAGAACAAGCCTTTTGGTCCCATTCATAATTATTTGAGTTTCTCTTGTCAGTAGGTTTTAAAATGAGCTGATTCTTTTGAAATATTATGCTCTATTTCTGAGAATACTTCCCAAATGAACACTCTGTCTTGAATTTCATGGGTGTGTGTTTATGCTCCATATAATATTTAGACTTTGGAATCTCACCTATGAAAAGATAGGTTTAAGCCTACATTTTAAAACTATTCTTTTTAGACATTCAAAATGTAGAAGGTTGGTTCCTGCTCTTGAAAAATCCATATTACTTTCTATTGCTATCATAAAAAGCAGTCATGGATGACTGGCTTTTAAATGTTTTTATAATTTCCTTTATCAGTTTCTAAATAATGAAGACATTTTCCTTCCAGTAAGAACATATTAAAGGGGTTAGGAATATATACATATGATTTTTAATTAGATGCAAGTCAGGTAAAATTGACTTGATATTTTGGCAATGGCTTATATGTGCTTATATTTTCATTTATCCACTGAAAACCAATGATTCGAAGCATAAAAGTTCATAGAAATGAATGTCTTATATCTCAAAAACCATGTAGCTCATTTCATCAGTTTAAGTTTCACATTTTTGTTTCATTCTAGTTCTCAACTTCTTAACATACCAGATCTTTTTTCCATAAGAATAATTAATATCAAAACAAATGGATATCTTTATGTCCTAGTGGGTACATTTGATGGGCATTTTCCACACATATTATCAGATAAACCTAATACCCATGAGAATGTTACTGATCTTTTTACTTGTTATCTTCTGTATAGGTGTCTCAGTGATAAAAGTACATTTCTCAGGAGAGTAAATGCTGTGAACATGCTGAGTGCTTCATGCTATTATGAAGATGAAAAACACTGAGCCAGCTGATTATTGACATAGTAGATGTGATATATTTATGCCTTTTACATTTGAATGAATATGTATATATATATATATATATATATGTAATAGTTGATTCAAATGTAAAAGACATAAAGAATATAGAGAATTTTTTTGAACAAATGGCATGGTGGCCCTCAGAGATTATACAAAAGTTTAGGTTTATTGTAATAGTTGATGCATTGTGTCAACTTGAGAAGTTTAACTAAGTGACTCAGTAGGGGGTCAAAGTCCTCACTTTGTAAACATCCTGAACCTGTGCAAAAGAAGGGCAGAAAGATGGAGTGTGAGTCCTACATCCACCCGAGGGCATGTAGCCTATTTATAATATAAGGGGAAAAGAGGCTTATTGCCTCCCTTCTTGTGTTTTTGTTGCTTTTGTTCTCTTCTGTCACCTTGAATGGTTGCCACTCTGCCATGCCACCCTGCCTTGGAGACAGCTTATTGTGGGACTGAAACCTCCACAAACTCTGAGCTAAATAGAGCTTTCTTTCCTTAATTTTGAGTGTCAGGTATTTTGTCTCAGCAGTGATAGAAAAGTAACCAAGACACTTATGTGATTAGTTACTAAATACTGGGGGTAATTTATCATAAATTAATTATTATCATTCAAATATGATGTGGCTTTGAATCTGTATTGCAGATTGAGAAAAGCAGCTGGTACATTATAAGACCCTTTGTAATACTCTAACAATAGTCTACCTGACACTGCTGATGGGCACTGTTTACTGTAGCGGCCCTTGCTAGCTAGGGATTGTATCTATGAAGGGACAAATGTTAGCCTTTTTTGGTCTCGATTTGTTACTAGGTCCTATTAATTCTCATTTCAGAGATGAGATGGAGAAGGAGAAAACAAAGATTCTACAGGTTTTCTTGTACATGGGACATGAAAGGTCAAGGGTGTCTACAGTTTACAACACAATAAAGCACACATGTCTAGGTACGCAGTTCTCCAGTTTCACTGCACTTACAAAAAGTAAAACACCTCAAATCATGCAGTGTTCCCAACAATACCTTGAACCACCCAGTGTCCTTTCTTTGCTTTAGTGAATTTAAATTTTTAGTATCATCAAAGTGAGCCTTGTGCTAATTCATCAAATTTGTATATGACAGTAAAGAAAAGAAAATGGCAGTTATAAATTGTATTTAATTAGGGAGAAAGAAAGTTGGTTTGACATCATCTGGTACTATATGTTCCTTTCAGCAAGGGAACTAAAAGCTTCTGCATTTAAACCATAACTATAAAGGAAATGAATTCTATAAAATTCAAAGGACTAAAAGACCAAAAATTGTTGTCTATGTATTTTACATATTATCTTATATTTTAAATAACCATCACATTTTGGAGGCATGATTGAATGCTGGCTGGAAAACACATTAAAACTGCAGTTGAGAAAATTAGGTTAATTATAATTCATTAGATGCTGTCCTTATTAAAAGTGAATTGATTTAATCCTTATAAAAAGCCCTAAGGCATGAAAAAGCAAACTAGCTATGTAAAAAAGTAATGTGTTCAACAATTTTAAAAGATACTGCAGTACATCTTTTCTGCACTTGCAACATGCACATGTATCACCTAGAACTTGACAAAATGCACATTTGATTGAACAGGTATGGGATGAACCTGTGAATCTGCACTTCTCACAGGGTCCCAGGAGATTCAGAGGGTGTCGACGGAGCACAGAGTAGAAAGGGTTTTGCTACCCCTTCCTTTCAGTTAGTTTGTCAGGTAATTATTAAACATTTCCTCATTATAACAGAGGCATAGTCAGAGGATACAAAAGAAGGTCTCTGGAGCTTTTTAAAATAGCTCTACTTATTGACCTGTACTATAATTTGTCTTTTTTTGAAGTGTACAACTCGTTGGATTTTAAGAGGTTCACAAACATATGCAATAGTAATCACAGCCAAGTTAAGAATATGTACAGATGCCTTTCAAGTATTACCTTATTGTTACCTTTTCCTCCATTTAGGATACTATTTACAAGTTTCATCCTTTTTTGGCATTTGGAGTGTTCCATTCCTTTTTATGGCCATATAATATCACATTGTATGAACTTACTATTTGCTGTTCATGCCTTTGTAAACGGATGAACGTTTGGGCTACCCCAACCTTTTGGACCTGCTTGACTAGCACTTATTTAAACATTCACATGCAAGAGTTTGTGTATACACAGGTCCGATTCATCTTGAGGATATCTCTGTGAGTGTAGTGGCTGGGTTTTATGGTAGTTCTAAATTTTACCCTGTGAATTTTTAGTTTAGATAAATAAGCTTTTAAATGTAGATATTAATGTGTGTATACATGTGGTATCTCTATATCAAACAGTTGAGCTCCCAAAGAAGGTTCACGGCCAGATAATTTTGAAGGACCCTGAATATTAAATCTCTGTTAAGGAAAACCAGATAAAAGAGAGGCACCATTTAATTTTGTTTCACTTAAATTTCCCAAATACATTTTTCCAGAAATATTTATAAATCTTGGGAACTCAAATACTTTCAACTTAAGGAATTTTGTGTTTGGAGAATGCATTATGAGAAATTTTCTGAAGGTCAAGACAAGACCTATTAGACAGGGCAGAGAACATCTAGAGAACTAATGGGGGATTCATTGGAGCTGGACAGAGGATCGCTCTCCCTCAATAAGAAAACCCTGTAGATAAATGGGTAGCAGCAGAGTTTTCAATGATAGATATTTGAGTAGAGCAATGACAGGTTGGAAATGTGATTTCTGAAAGTTTCGTGGCCTTGATGTTTTGGCTAATGTATAAAGACAAAAAAGTGTGGAAGCAGCTGGGGAACAATTTATAGTCAATGAAATTTTCCAGCTATTGATATAAATAAGTTGCATTAGTCAGTAAATTCTTATGCCACATTGGACCCAGGGGAAAGGGAAAATATGTCTTTGTAAATAAGATGAAATATAATATAGAATGAATTGTTGATATTAGAAATACCAAATACAATGGGAGAAGTGCATCTTTAAACCACTGCATAGAGTGATCATATACCAACCAGATTTTTAAAACTATCTATGCAATACTGTCTACATTTATATAAAATTCAAGCCTGGTTATTCACAGGGTCTCATTTGAAAATGAGAACCTTGTTTCTGTGCACTGCTCCACCCAAAGAAGGGCTTTGCTATGACCATCTGACAGAATCTGCTTATTAGCTTCACGAGAGCCTCGGCTTTCTTTTTATGCTAACTCCCACTTGTGTCCATTAAATTCTAAGTTAAGTCAGTTTCAAATTAATGAGAAGTGTGATAAAAGACAGAAACTTCTGCTGCATGTTATTACTAATTATGTTGTTGGGGTGTAATATTTAGCACTGCTCAAATCTGGTTGTAAATAAGTTCTGTCTTTGATGAGATGACCCATCTATACTTTGTTCCTGTTACTGTATTTACCATTTCCCTTTTCTTGGATGTCAGTGAAAAACAGAATTGCCAGATGGTTTCCAAGTAGAAGTGAGCAGCAACTGTTTTTTTAAAAAAGATTCTTTATATACTAATAACTAAGCAAATGAAAAGAATATTCATTTAAAGGAAAGAAGCCTTCTGTCAGAGTCTCAGAGTTAATTATATGCTCTTGTTTCTACCAGAATGAATATGACAAACATAGGTAATAGTCCCCAAATGAAACAAAAAGATGGATCACTAAGCATCACACATTGTCAACATGACACACAACACAGATGTCCCCTGGCCATGATTCTTTCTTCAGCATTTTAAGCATCCATACTTAAGAGTGGTTCTCTCCTGTTTAAGTAAGATTCAAGATTCACTTTTTTATTTCCATATGAACTTTGACAGTAAAATACCTCACTTGGGCATAGAAAGATCTCAGTGATAGCTTCTGACATGGTGACTGTAAAACTCTGCACACAGACCTCAAGCCTTAATTTGCCTAATGTATAAAATGATATAGTAGTCAATGGAAAGATATCAAAAGCTTTTCCCAGGTTATAAAGTCCATAATTCTCAAACATAATCCTAAAGCCTTTAATGTAATCTTAAAGCTGAGTTCCCTGAAAGAGAACAGGAAGAGATTTCTAGAGGTTATAATGATAATTTAAAAACCACTTCCCTGAGCCAGATGTGGTGGCACACACCTGCAATTTCTAGCACTCAGGAGGCTGAGGCAGTAGGATTGTTGTGAATTCAAGGGTATCCTCAACTACATAGAAAGACCCTGTCTTAAAACAGAAACAAATAAACAAACAAATAAATGCTATTTCTCTGTACCCTATGCTATATAGAAAGCTCAAGGTACCTAGTAAATTCTGAGATTACATTGGGGTAGAAAAGAGAAAAATCATACAAATCAACTAATCTGTATCAGAAATTATAGGCCCCATGAAGTTGGCCTGGTTTTCTAGATAAAAGTTTAAGATAACTTTTTTCCACTTAGGAGTTGTTTCTTTATCTCTCAAAATTATAAAAAATAATAATCTTAGGTTCCTGCAGTATTAAATACCTACTTCTGCTCAATATATTCATGTCCAACTTTTGCCATTAATTATTCACACCAGTAGTCAATCTGGGTGATATTTTAGACAAGAAAATAAAGTACGATATAATTCCTGAAGTAAGCCTTTGAACTGCTCATTTTCTAGTTGAGAAGAATAGCTGTACTCTGAATAGACATTTCTTCAAAAATCACATACACATATAGATTGTAGGAAATAGGAAGATAGGTCTCTTCAAAAGGGAGGTGACCGAGATGGAGAAATAGGAAGCACAAGGAAGTAAGTTGCGTCCTGTATGTGTGTCAGCCCACAAGGAATGTGATCATTATATAGTAGCAGACAATACAAATTTTAAAAGTACAAATTCAGTTCAATGTTTGTTCAATGAAATGGTTTATGTCTGTTATAATGGTCCTCAAGTAAAAAAGCTTAAAATTATAAAGAGATGTGTGCTTTCTAATACATACTAGTCAAAAAGTTTAACTTTATATTTCCTAAAAATATATTATAAGAACTCATATAATGCAATTCATGATTATCACAGATTAATAAACTCATGAGAAATGAAAGGTAGCAGCTGTGGTTTTAGGAGATGTTGCTTCTTGTGGGTCCTTTTAATGTGATACTGGCTTTTGGGAGGATCTAGAGAGGCTACACCTAACATGCATGAGAGATGAAGAGAACCAGATTCTCTGAAAGTCAACAAAAAAACCAAGTAAAGTAAAACTTAAAATTAACTCTTTTCTCAGAGAGGCTTGAAGAGCCTGTTGTATCTTTTTCCTTTTCTTTCTTTTGCTTTTATTTATTTGTTTGTTTGTTTATTGTGGTGTGTACCTGTGATTGAACGCAGGGACTTTACAATGAGCTACACTCCCAACCCTTTTCATTCTCTATTTTGAGACTAGGCCTTGCTAGCTAAATTGCTTAATCACCAGGACCGAGCTACAGTGTGAGATTCTTCTGCGTTGGCTTTCCAGAGTGCCGTGATCACAGATGTGTGGCTCTGACCGTACTTTTTGCTATTTACAGAGCCTAAGAAAGCAGTTGACAAACAAGAGATAGGACACCTATATGTAGGCTGGGAAAAGTGTATTCAACCATGCCCAAAAGAGGTGGAGCCTCAACCAATAAATTTTTAAAATCTCAGTTCTTATTACAATGAGGACTGGAAAAATCTTAGGGATCTAATATCTATTACAGTTTGCAGTAGTATTTCTCTCTAGTTCTCAGTGATTTAAAAGTGACGAAGCCTTCTGTACTTTGTCACAAAAAGTGGGTTTTCTCAGTGGCTATTTTGGTGAGTGTCAAAATAAGAATTTATGGTGTATTACTGTTGATTCACTTTGAATTAAAAAAAAGAGTATATATATATATATATATATATATATGCAGCAAAAAAATCTCAGTTCTGTGTGCAAATGAATAAATCAGGCTTTTTTTCCCATTGAACATTTATGTAACCAACTCCTTTTGTGAGATCTTAATAGGGTACAACTGAGAGAGAGAAAAATAAAAGCACACAGTAATTTGAACCTGGAAACTCTTCCCGTGTCTCGGAGTTTCGACGACCTCACACCGGTTCTGTCAATTGCCTTATTTCACCCCGTCTTTATCAGTCGTCCTAAAATCATTCCGGATACTGAGTAGTAATTTATCTGTGGGTAACTTGGCATTCTTAATGAGAGTTGGGAGGTGTCTAAAGAACTTTCTTATGTAGGAAAGAGTCTTTGATAAACCGTGCGGTATAAATTCTTTAACTCATTAAACCTACTATTTAACACATACCCAGTTTTTTTCAACATAAACATTCCTTATACTCAGTGATTAGGTGAAAGTCATTTTCTAACTCACTGTAATCACTGCCATTGTAACTGTAGCTGGTCTCTTCACACATTGCTGCCATATTGTTAGTACTTTTGGCATCTCAAAGCTTCCTCTAAACCAGTGGTGATGAGCCTCTGGCACGTGTGCTGCAGTGGACATGCAGAGCCCTCTCTTTTGGCACACAAGTCAAGTTGCGCCAGCCCTGGCCTAGCAGCCAAGTGTTCAGGTTTAACTGCAGTGTTGGCACTTTGCAGTAAATAAATGGGTTTTGGGCTGCAGTTTGGGCACTTGGCTTCTAAAAGATTCAACATCATTGGTCTAAACTGTCCCCCCAAATACACTGCAGTATGAAGCAGACTAGATATTTCAGCTGAGAAATCCTGCCATAGCTCAATAAACTCTTTCAATTAAAAACAAAAATAATGATTCAGTGTGATCACGGAATATTTGAAAGCATAGGTCAAATATTAAAATATATCTAAAAATTAAATAATTGTAATGCCTGTCATTAAGTGCTAGAAATAAATGTTGCTCTTACAGATATATAACTAGGTCTTTCCAAACTTGTTGCTGTAAGAAAGATCAGCCGTAGAAGTAATTTAATTTGGGCAAGTGCATAAAAGGCATTCCAAGGGGTAGAAAAAAACAGACTCTAGTCCAGCCTCTGCTGGTATTTGCAGAACGTGTTTTCTCAAACCTAAAATGAGGGTACTAATACCGGAAGATTAGAGGTAAGAGGCTGAGATGGAGGCAACACAGGCAGCTCAGGGTCACTCGCAGAGCTTTTCTGAGCTGCATGTTTATCCACAGCCCTGTGGACAAGTGCACTGTTAGAATGTGACGTGACATGTGACATTTATGTGTTAAACTGTGTATCTCGCTCACCAGCTATGGGTTCCTTGATGATAAAGAGTGCCTCTTCTTCATTCTCTATGGGAGCTGACTGCTGCCTGGAACAGGACCCGGTATACCTTTCCAGTGAGTACTTACGGGATGATTGGTGCTGTGCGCATGCGTCAGAGTCACTGCAGACACTGCAGAGATAGGATTTGGTAAGTTTTTAATGAAGTATTGCATTTCTTAAATGTTAAGGAGCTATTTTCAGGATACAGTACAACATAAATTTTACATTAAAATTTAACAAAAAAAATTAGTCCATATACTTAATGCAAATAGTTTTTCAGAATAACTCAAGAAAGCATGAATAATTTCTAATGCCTGTGTTCCTCTCTTTAATTTCGTAAATTTCTTAAAAATAGTCTTAAGCAGTGATAAACTTTTGCTCCAAAAATAACAATTTTCTTTGAGTAAAATGTATTTTTGGGTTGGAATGGGATATGGAAGGAGGTATTACAAAAGCCAGTGGACCATGCCCTCTTCATAAACCTAAAAGCATAGCAATCTGCCAAAGCATAGAGAGCATTGTAATTATTCTGTAAAAGGAAGTTATAAAAAGTATGTGGATTGGACATATCCTAAATTATAGTAACGACATTGGCTTCAACTTTTCTCAGATGTTTTAAGAGTCTCATTTTCAAGTATTTTTGGATAGACATAGCTATTAAAACCTATAAACAGGTCATATCCTTCCTGATTCTGAATGTAGCAAGAGTATATACAATCTTTGAATGCATGTAAAGGAAACAGGAGGAGGAGCGGCAGAACTCCCAGGCTGCTCCTCTTTGATTTTCAATAGAAATGGTCGGTAAGGCACACCTCACTTTGTCCATTACCTTGGCTGCTATGCAATATAAACTCTTTGCCTACTAATCACAAATCTCAAGATATGGGAAAAAGAAGTGCCCCAGAACAGGCTGTATATTTTCATTGCCATCTCGAATCGAACTGATGCAGTTTTTCATGAGAGGACTAATAAAAGTCACAATCTGTATTGAAACATCCCTGTATTTTATGGACCCATCTGATACACCCCCAATAAAGTTTTAAAACAATCCATAATAGATTTCACAAGAAGCTCAGATCTGCCAGAATGCTCATTAGCAGCCCAATTTTTACCACTACTTCAGGTATGGCTGTCTGAAAAATGTTAGTGGGGTTGTTGAATATGGAAAGATTAGTAGCTGAGGGACAGGAAGCTCAATTATTTAAAAATCCAGCTAGATCGCTATTTAGAGCAGTTTTACAAACAAAATTCCATTCTGTGCTTATTTTCAGAGAACAGACTTGTGTTCATCAAATATATAATACATTGAAAATGTCAATGATCTGCATGAGAAGAAACAGTAGCGTAAAACAAAAATACCTCTCAGCTTGTTAAAACATGATCATTCATCTTATGATTGACATTTTGTTCACATAGCGTTTGCTCAATTGATAATATTATATAAAATGAAAAAGCCACAGCCTGTGCCCAGCTTAGTGCTCACAGCAAAGACAACCAGCATAGTCATCACATGGGATTGTCATATTTATTTGCTGTTAGATTCTCTGTTTGGGAAGGTACATGCCTCTGGCCCCAGACCTGCTCACAGAAGTGTTCCTTACCAGGAATTCCCTACCTAAAACAAAGATGTTAGCAAATGAAATGAGAGAATACGAGTGAGTAACCTATGTTGAGCTGAGAAGTTGTCTGCATTCTATTCACCTTTGCATAGGTGCATAAATACATGTGTATGCATTGGTACTGACAGCATCTCAAAAAAGTTCTAAGAAATTATTAGCATGATTTCTGCATCTGGAAGGATTTAAGGGAGAGAGACTTCTTTTCAATAATTTCCCCTCTGCTTGGCTTTCATTTTTTCTTAAACTCAGCATGCAATACTTTTGTGATAAGAAAATAAATAACACAATCCAGTTTCCTTAAATTCTAGCAGATTTTCTGTCAGGTAAAAATATAAAAATAATGTAATACGTTTGTTAAATTCAAAATAAGCATGCATGTCTTTAATTATTATTAGCTACTTAAACACAAGGCATCGATATTAGACTACTAACACTTATAGTAGATTGTAGAATAAATAAACACAAAAACTTCCTACACTCGCTAACAGGGTATACACTATTACCTACTAAATATAATTGTGAAACTTTGGTCAATATTCATTTTTTATTGTGCAACATGGTCATCCAGTGCTGCTTCAGCATTAGACCTGACAACAGACTCCAATTTTTGGCACATTACCTAACCCATTAAGCTCAGTTCAAATCAGGTATTAAGATTTGGAATTTTAGGATTGAAATAATAATGTGTTCCTACTTTGTTTTAGTGTCCTAATCATAAATATCTAAATTCCTGAGTCTATTAATTTTTAGTATTTATCCAAAATTATTTTGAATCCCCAAAGACTCCTGGGCCAGAAGTAGGCCAAAATTACAAAATACACCATATTTGAATTAGTTTCTCCCACTAATTTGATTAGCTGCCTTCATGGTTTCATTCTTAATGATTACCTCATCTAACATGAGACAGAGGGACAAAAAGAGACAAACTAAGCTTCGTGGGCTCCTGGGTACAAGTGAGTGACAGTTCCCACTGTCCTGAGAAAATAAAACAAACGATCTGGTCTTCTTGGAACAATTACTTACTTTATGCATAGGAAATGTTGAGCTCCTTTGCTTGCCATGAAATGGAGCGCCGGGTTTGTCTTTCACTTTGGTGCGTTGCTTGCTTTTCAGGTTATCAGTCCCAAGCTGCTAATGCAATGACTTAGATCATGTCTCTCTGTTCCCAGCAAGACCTGGACTTTGCAAACTGGCCTTTACGCATAGCTCACTCTCACTATGTTAATGATACCTTTATGGTCAAGTCTGCAACCTTTTCCTTTTTTAATTTTTGTTGCTGAGTTTATGCTAATTTTGCTTTGCTATTCTCAATATTACAAGTTAGAAACATGGGCCTTTAAGGTTAACAAAGCATTAAGATGATTTGTGGGTTTATTTTCATATCTAGGTTATAATTTGTTATAGGTACAGGAGAAAAATGTAGAATCATTAAAGAAGACCCGTGATATGATTTATAGTTTGTAACCACTTATTTTCAGGCTTTTTTGTTGTTGTTGTACATAAGTGAGCAAACTGTTCGAGTTTTCTACCACTGTTCTGATTTAATATGAGCTTACTCTTTTAAACTTAAGCAAAGTTTTAAAGTGTTATCAGGTAAATCTATTGATTTTATTACATTTTACAAGAATAAATTTATAAATAATATATTTTTATTAATGAGTTCAAAATTTTGTTTGGGAACTAAAACCCATATTTTTCCCTCTCTGTAAGGTAGGGAGTATGAAATATAATTGCTATAAAATGATGCTGAAAATTCAGTGACATAAAATTTCATTTTTCACAGTGAAGTGAGTAGGACGGCCGGGGCAGGCTGCCCAGTAGCCACCGAGAGCCTTGTGTGCTTTCTGAGGGTCGATCTGCTCTGGCTTGGGCTGAGGTTTCTTGAACTACTTTTATGTACTATACTTAAATATCAATGGAGAAAATTTGAGTTTAGTGACAGACAAACATGTGAACCATGTAGGCAGAACGTCCCACATAGTTGCTGTGACTCCGGGAGCGCCCCTGTAAGTGACTGCACAGGTGCAGGAGGACAGTCCACACTAGGGTACAGAGTAGGATAATCATGGTATATCACGTCTAAGACAGGACATTTTGGAGAATAAAGATGAGGCAGGAAGTGCTCAAATAATTCAAACTTTAGAGTTATATACATTGGTATGAAACAGCATTGCACAGCATAAAATAAGTATTTGTGGCTTACTGCTTATAACAAGTGAAAATATCAGTGCAGCGAGAACATTCATATTTCTCTCTCTGAATCCTATGGCAGGTCTTCTCATCTTTCTACAAGCCAGTCTGTAATCTCCCCCATTGTCCACTGACCCTGTCGAGGGATGGCATGCTGCTGCAAAAAGCCTACTGCAGCCAGTCTTTTCTAGATTTTCAGAGGACGAGGTGACAGTCGCTAATGAGTGGCTTACATCTGTAACTCATGAAGGTCCTGAGAGGTTAGGCTGGGAGGGTAACGTGGAGAGAATGTCTGCTCTCCCGTCACTCTGAGGGCCCCCACGTGTTGGCTTCGTTCTGCCTGCACCACATGCACAATGTATACGTGGAGGCAGGTGGCATTGTGATGAAAATATTAGATTTGGGTTACCAATTCTAATTCTTCAATTTATTGATCATCATAAAATCATAATTTTAGGAATGTCCACTTTCCTCATCAATAGAAATATAATACCCCCTACTTTTCATGGTAGATTATGTAAATAACAACAAATATCACACAATATTTACATGAGATTTGCTTCACCTTTTTCTTTATTGTGACTAGTGGTTTACATGTTTGTCTGTCTTACTAAACTCAAAACTCCCTGAGTTCAGCTCCCTTTTTAATATGCATGTGTCTGCCAAGGGCCCAGCACTTTCCTGGATTATAGAAACATAATTTGGGTGCTCTGAAAGTCTCTGACTCTGTTGAAGGACGAACTTGCTCTCCTTCCCACCCTACTTAGAAAAGAAGCAGTGCATAGTAAAGCAGGATGATTCACTGGGCTTGTTCATCCTGTTGACTGCAACTATAAAAGGCCTATGAGTTTCTTTGCTCACAGCAACAAGACCACTTTCTCATCTACAATTTGATTTCCTCAGTAGAGCTACTCTCTGTGAACATGATTCACTGTGAAGAACAGCCCAGATGATTGAGCCACTAATATATCCATAAATAGCATGTCAGTGGCAACTCTGTGTGCCTGGTTATGCTAGCCCTCAGTTAAACCAATGCATTCAAAACTCTGCCTGCACCACCCTCAAACAGAACAAGAAATAGGAAGATGGGATAGTCTCTCTGAGTGCCATTTGTTCAGTTAAATCTGCCCCTATATTCTGGCTAGATGCCTGTACCCCTTTTTATAAGTTAAAATGGCAATACCTTCACACATCTTTGCTTTTCAGGGATATCATTTTGATGCTGAACTTTATTTTTGCTCTGTTTTTCTACTCAACAATTTCAATAATATAAATAACCACTGATAATGAACACTTTGTTTTTTTAAGAGAATAATAAAAACAGAACAATAGCAAAATATACCAACAATGTAGACAAAAAATAAAGCAAAAACAATAAAAATGATACAGGGTTTCAGAATAAAATGAGAGGAATTAACAGTGGTTGTTATATTACATGTTGTTATCTTCAAGGAAGTTGCTCAGATTACCAGGTATAAGAATACAAGATTGATCAAACCACTAAAGAGAATAAAAAATAAAAACAATAAAACATTTGAGATGACATAGAGCTTCACTAGACAAGGTGGTAGGCATTCACCAGTGGTCGCTATATTGCAAGATGTTGTCTTCAAATTAGTTGTTCAGAGTACCAGATGTAAGCATGGAAAATTGGTCAGAAAAACCAACAAAATTTTAAGACTTAAGCATTACCTGCTCCTTTCCGTAACCCACTAGACATCAGCAGTACGGTTATCTCAGCTGTCCTTCTACATACATATATATTTTCCCTTCCTTCTTTTTCTCCTTTCAGTCATCCTTGCTGTTCTTTGAGCAATTGCTTTTCCATTCATAACATCTATTGTGTGTTTTGGGTTTTATTTACTCTTTCAGTGTCGTACCCTAGGGAGACAATATGATGTTTACACATGTGGGTCCCATTTATTTCACTTGTGAGTACGGCCTCTAGTTGCACCCATTTACCTCTAAAAGCCTTGAGTTTATCTGTTTCTTATGGCTGAGTAATATTCCGTCACATAAAAATACCACATCTTTTTTATTCATTCCCCAGTTGATGGGCATTTGGGTTGATTCCATGATTTAGCTATGACAAATTGTGCTGCTGTAAACATGGGTGCACATATATTGCTGTGATACGATGTTTTAATTCTTCTGGGAAAATACCCAGGAGGGGAATAGCTAGGTTATGTGGGACTTTTAATTCTAGTTTTGTGAGGAATCTCCAAACTGATTTCCACAGTGATTTCACCAATCCACACTTCCACCAACAGTGGAGAAGGGTTCCTTTTTCCTCACAACCTCTCCAGCATTTGTTACTGGTTGATTTCTTCAAGACAGCCATTCTTTCTGGGGTGAGATGGAATCTCAGTGTTGTCATTTCTAGAATGACCAATGATGTTGAGCACTTTTTCATATATTTACTTGCCATTCCTATTTCTTCATCTGAGAAGTGTTTTTTTTTTAAATAAAAGTACAAAAATATATTAACAAACAGACACCAATTAGCATAAAAAATAGTACAATCACAACTGATCTATAGACAAGGTGACATGGTCTCAACAGTGGTTATTGCTTTATCCATTGATATCTTTGAAGTGTAAATATATGAACCCATATACAGACATGCAAAATTGGTCAGACAATCCTCTCAACAACAGAAAAACACAAAAACCAAAGATCCAAAGACAAAAAACAAAACAGGCAAACAGCAACAACAACAACAACAAAAAAAACCCACCAATAGTTGCTGCTTTGCATATTGATATCTTCGAAGTGTGTGTTCAGGATAACACATACAGACATACAAGACTGATCAAATAACCCGTCATCAATTATTCCTTAGCATTAAGTGATATAATTCAATAGTAGAACCATGTTAGCCCTCCTGCACATATGTATATTCATATATACATACATACATTTTTGTCTCTTTTCTCCTTTCCCTCATCCCATCTGTTCTTGGTTTTTGAACAGATTTCCTTCATGTCTCTTAGTTTATATTCCCACGCTCGGGTTCTTACACCAGTGATACAATACGTTGCCTGCACATGTATCGCTGATTTATTTCACTTATGAGTATGGACTCCAGTTTTGACCACTTGCCTACAAAGTCCCCAAAACTGTCTTTCTTTATAGCTGAATAATATTCCATTATATAAAA
>PVLD010019955.1:0-35035 GCA_004027595.1 Dinomys branickii
TATATATAATATAATATATATATAAGTGATAATAGTACTACTAATTTCTATTAATATATTGAAAGAAACAGTTAGTGTTTATATTGTTTGATTAATCTTACATGCCTACATCTGGTAATCTGAGCAACTACTTTGAAGATAACTACGCAGTTTAATAACCATTGCTAATTTCCTATCCTCTTGTTTTGAAATTCTGTATCATTTTTATCTTTTATCATCCTTGAAATAAAAATAATTTTTTAAAAAAGTTGTTAGACATATATACATCCACACTCGTGCACATACACAGGGGTACATGCTATGGTCAGATCTCTAACATATTGATGAATACTGGAATGCTGTAACAGAGGAAGGCACCGTAAAGCAACGAATATTTGAAGGCAGGTATGGTAGCAAACACCCGTAATCCCAGCACTCAAGAGGCTCAAACAGAAGGATCACTGCAAGTTCAAGGCCAGCCTGGGCTACAAAGTGAGACCCCGTCTCAAAAACAAAACAAAATTTTTTTTAAAACACCAAAACAAAACAATGAATATCTATGATTTATCATTCCAGAACTCAAAAAATAATTCAGGTGGCCAGCACCTAATTTGTCCCATAGATGGCAAAATTATCACAAGAGGGATTCCAAGACAAGGTTGGGAATTGATGTACTGCAGTTATGGTAGATGACCCAAGCTTTCCTGAATATACACTTTTTTTTTTAAGTTTTAAACTTAAGATTTAATTTTTCAGGTTTTACAAATGTAAAAGATGTCTTTTTTATTGCTCTAAAGGAACCGAGCTGTATTGTCTACACAGTAGATACGAATGTTCTAGAACATTTCCTTCTATTTTTTCAACAGCCAGCTTTTCAGTTGACAGTTACTTCTCTTGTCCAATAGGTTTTGCTTTATTGTATGATCCATTCAAACTGAGGAAGCGAGATTGTGAAATAAAAATCTGTGATCACTTGTTGGCAGCTGAGAAAAGCAAGTTTAAAATCATTGTCCAAGATGGAGAATAAAACTGGGAGTGGAGGCAAACGCCTGTAATTCCACCACTTGGGAGGCTGAGGCAGGATGATCACTGCAAGTTCAAGGCCAGCCTGAAGTACATAGCCAGACCCTGTCTCAAAAACAAAATAAATCCATGCCGCTCGGCTCCTCACTCCCAACAATGGTGGCTCTGAGCTCGAGCTGCAGCAGCTCCAGGAGCGGCAGCAGCAGCGGGACGCCGGGCCCCATAGGGCCCCCGGCTCAGGGTCACCCGGCAGTCAGCAGTGTGCAGGGTAAACACAAAGCACAGAAGCTGAATTTTGCAAACCCACCCGTCAAATCTACAGCAAGGTTTACTCTGAATCCCAATACTACAGGAGTCCAAAACCCACACATAGAAAGACTGAGATCACACAGCACTGAGTCATCAGGAAAACTGAAGATCTCCCCTGAACAACACTGGGGTTTCAGTGCTGGAAGAGGAGCTTATGGCTCCGTCAACAAAATGGTCCACAAACCAAGTGTGCAAATAATGGCAGCTAAAAGAATACGGTCAACGGTGGATGAAAAAGAACAAAAACAACTTCTTATGGATTTGGATGTAGTAATGCGGAGCAGTGATTGCCCATACATTGTTCAGTTTTACAGTGCACTCTTCAGAGAGGGTGACTGTTGGATCTGTATGGAGCTTAGGTCTACCTCATTTGATAAGTTTTACAAATATGTATATAGTGTATTAGATGACGTTATTCCAGAAGAAATTTTAGGGAAAATCACTTCAGCAACTGTGAAAGCACTAAACCACCTAAAGGAGAACTTGAAAATTATTCACAGAGATATCAAACCTTCAAATATTCTTCTGGATAGGAGTGGCAATGTTAAACTCTGACTTTGGTGCCAGTGGACAGCTTGTGGACTCCATTGCCAAGACAAGAGATGCTGGGTGCAGGTCATATATGGCCCCTGAAAGAATAGACTGTAGTGCATCTCGACAAGGATATGTCTGCTCTGATGTCTGGAGTTTGGGGATCACATTGTACGAGTAGGCCACAGGCTGATTTCCTTACCCAAAGTGGAAGAGTGTATTTGATCAGCTAACACAATTCGCGAAAGGAGACCCTCCACAGCTGAGCAATTCTGGGGAAAGAGAATTCTCCCCAAGTTTCATCAACTTTGTCAACTTGTGCCTTAGGGAGCCAATCCAAAATGCCAAAGTATAAAGAACTTCTGAAACATCCCTTTATTTTCATGTATGAAGACTATATTGTTGAGGTCACATGCACTATGTTTTTAAAATCCTGGATCAAATGCCAGCTACTCCCAGCTCTCCCATGTATGTCGACTGATATCGCTGCTACATCAGATTCTAGAAAAAAAAGGGTTGAGAGGGAGCAAGATGTAAAGAATTTTCATCCATATCACAGTGTTTTTATTGCTCGTCCAGGCACCATGTGCAATAAAATTGGTGCTCATTTCCATCATGTCTGTATACTCCCGTTACCTAGAATGTGCGTCCTTGTAATACCTGATTGATCGCACAGTGCTAGTGCTGGTCAGAGACCACATCCTGCTCTTTCGTAATGAACATAGTCATGACATGTGGAAGACAGTACAATCAAGTTGTTGACTGTGATTAGATCACAGCTTAAATTCATTTCTAGACTCAAAACCTGGAGACACAGCTCCTGGAACAGCGTTTTGACAGATTTCCAAACCCTGGAAGGTGCGATGATTCATGTACTATGTCTGCACATAGGGACTCAGGCTTAAGTGAGAAAAGCTTGCACAGCCAGTGAGACATATCACCTTCTGGAGCTGAGAGACAAAGAAGGAATTTACTTTCCCCACCAAGTGCAATAGATTTACTGATTTGATATTCTGTTGCTTTACAGTCACAGTCGATGTTTGGGGATCGAAGTGCTCACCCAAATTTCCTGTTTAAAACACCACGTTAAATTAGAGCGATTTTATCTTTACCAAAAACCATGTTGAGTTTAAAAAGGTGAACATTAAAATATTGAGACAGGACAGAATGTGTTCTTTTCTCCTTTACCAGTCCTGCTCTTCACTGGAAGACTAAGGAGTCTGCCACTTGTCAAAGAAGGTGCTGATATTAAGAATTTTTCAACCTCAGAATTTGAAATGCTGCCAACTTGATGTCCCACCTACCACAAACCACCAGGACTGAAAGAAGAAAAAAGTGCAGAAGGGAAAGTTTACAGATGTTTTAAATTCTGGTATCTTATTCAGAACAACTTGTAGCAGCTATACATTTCCCTGTGGTCCCCATCCTGATACTTCAGCCATCCTAACTCATTAACAGGGAGAAGGAGCTACTAGCAATGTGCCTTGATTGCTTAGGTAAAGATTCCTTGCAGGCAGCAGACCAAATCTCAGTTGTTTGCTTCTTGCTAATGCTGATTCAGGCCTTCAGTTTCTGAATCTCTTTTTCCCTTTCCTCTGATCTGTTACCACTTCATGACTTTTACTTACTCCAATATTTTGCCTTTTGCTCTATATTTAAAAGAAAAAATCCATTATAATTACCAATGATGTTCCTTTCCAAGGATTTCTAGCCCCAAATCTTTCTTATGCTCTAATGTTTAAAAGGCTGAGAAAAGTGGACCCCGCTGATGTGTTATGTGATGAAGAAGCTTCATGTCTGAAGGTGTTATTGATGAGATCAGAAACTGCAGTCTGTTAGATGCATTCATCCCCTGCTAGAATATGGGACTTCACTAACATTTCTTGGAATTGGAATCCTACCAGACAGTGGACTAATAAAAAAGCAAAACAAAAGCCCAGAGCAGTGACGAGGCCATTTTTTTTCTTCCCTTTTCTTTTATTAGTATATGTTTGCAGTTCGTGCAATTTTCCATCACCTTGTGGAGTGCATGCCACAGCTATTTTTTAATCCCCACACCCTTCCTCTGTCCTCCAATTCTATCCCAGTTTTCATTCTTTTTTTTTTTATTTTAAAGACAAAAGAATGGAGACATATGAACCAGAACAAGCCATAAACAATATCGAAAATACAAAATTATACAGAACATAGCAGGGAATTAGCACTGGATGCTGTATTACATAATGTCATCCTCACACTAGTTAACACACAAACATTAAAGGAAATACCAAATTATAGAGAAGATAGTAGGGAATCACCACTGGATGCTGCATAACATAAAGTTATCTTCACTTCTGTTAATACAAAAACGATTGAGGAAATACAAATTATAGAGAACATAGAAGGGAATTAGCTCTGGATGCTGTCCTACATAATGTTACCTTCACGTGTTACTCAGTTACACAGATGATGGCCCATTTGATCATTCAATTTTCTCCTCCCTCATCTCCATTGCCCTACCACTCAATCAGTCATCTTCTCAGTGATAATAACTGTATTCCTGGGTTTATCTATACCCCTGGACTCTTGCCTTGGGAAGAGATATAGCTACCTCAGACTATACTATAACATACATGGGTGTATACAAACTGCCATGGTCAGAAGTGGAAAAGCACCTATGCTCACAGCAGACCACCCGGCCCTGCCCCGTCGCCATGCTATGGGTGGGGGTGGGTCCAGTCCATGGGGTAACCACAACGGGGCCCACAGCAGAGCAGCCACGGGGCCCACAGCGGAGCAGCCGTGGGGCCCACAGCAGAGCAGCTGCAGGGCACACTCCCTGTCGGGGTGCCCTCAGTGACCCATTCGGCTCTGTCCCATTGCTTGATGCCAGAGGCCCTTTCTTCTCCTCCTCCCTCCTCCTGATCTCCAGTATTACCGTTCCCCACCCCTTGAAGCTAGGCATTGGATGAACTTACAATGCTTGGTATAAGGGCTTGAAATCTCCCTGGCCCGTTCTCACTGTGTTAGTTCAGGGTATGAACTGAGTTTAAAGATTAGTTGTAGAATAGAGTTGGAGGATTTTCTCAGGTCTGCTGTATAGAGTATGTTGTTGTTTTTCAGACTCCTGGTCTGCTGCTTTTCATCTAATTTGTTGCTATCGGTTCATGCAAGGTTCACATGTGCAAGCTGTAAGGAGACCCTCTTGGTGCTCACATTAATAGTTTGGGGTGAGTCCTGGAGACTCACAACAGACTTCATCCCATTGTTGCCAGGAACAGGCGGTGCTTGCTCAAGCCGCCGAGACTCAGGGTGCTCCCAGAGAGAGTTCAGGGTGGGAGCTGAGTCCTGGCAACCCAGCTCATGCTTCCTGCCTGATGTTGGAGTGAGAAGGGCGTGGAGCCACACGATCCACCTCCATCTGCATCTCCCTTCCATTGCGGTGCTGGAGCCCCCATCTGCTCCTTGGCCAGATCCCTGGGAGTTGCCGCGGCTCACTGCTGAGGTTCCCCGTTGCTCTCCACTGGCAGCTGCTCACCCAGCAGAGACGCAGGGGGTCACCGCCTCGAGGCAGGTGCAGAGCCAGGCGTGGTGGGCTGTGTACTAGTTGCATTGATTCTCTCCAGGTGCTGATTAGGAAGGTTGCTGCAGGGTGGGGACTCTGCCCCAGTGGCTGTCTCAACCTCTCATTCTCACACTGGGTTCGACAACTGCTCCCGACCACCATTGCCTCCTTTCCTGGCTGCGCCCTCCTCTCTCCAGCCCTGGACCAGCTCTCAGAACTCTGCTCTCCCTTGGCCAAGTCAGGAGGCTTCCATGAGTGTGGGCCTCCGAAGCTGAAGCTGCAAATGCCAGAATGAGGGCTCGGGCCATGGGTGTGCTCAGAGCGGTGACTTCCTCCTTCTCCTGTCCCCCCGACTGTGCCAGGGGGATCTCCAATCCTTTCCTCTAGTAGAGGTTTTGCTTAGTCTTTCCGAAGGCTTCAATTCCCATTTCAGATCCTTCCTGAGTTCAGGATACCCACCTCTTTCCCTTCTGTCCTTCACATGTTGCTATATTACTATATTCCTATATTCCTTTGTCTGAGTGGCATTCCTCCAGGAGGTTCTCTCTCTGCTGCCTACCCGGTCACCATCTTGCAGTCCTCTCGTAAAATTTATTTAGTTATTTGTTACTTTCCAGTGAATTGACCATTACATTTCTAAAGTTCTGAAATGGCCAACAGACCATAGAAAGATACCACTTTAGGCTCCTGCTTGAAACCAACAGCTACAGAAAACTGCTGGCCTTAATTCAGGGCCACAATGAGGCCATTTAAACCTGTTATCTTTTGCTGTTTGCCTTTGCTTATCCATTAGCCAAGCTCACTAGGTGTTGCTCCAGCCTTTGTGGTGCTGAACATTGGGCTTTGTAGAACAGTTAGCAGCACCGTGAGTGGCTCAGGCACACTGGAATGCAAAGCAGCCATACTATGACATGAAGATGATGCTGTTACAGAACCAAGTCATGGCAGTTATCACTGTCTCTTCCCAGAGTAACAGTCATAAATACTATGCACCAATAAAGGCAGTACTAATTCCCTACTATCTCCTCTAATTTTGTATTTCCTTTATTGTTTTTGTGTTATTCTGGTTGGTATGTCTCCATTCTTTTGTCTTTAAAATTAAAAAAAATTTAAATTAAAAAAAAACAATAAAGGGAAAATGGTGCTGCTCAAAGTTACATCCCTGTAAATTTCAGAATCAAAAAGTGATTTTTTTGGTCCACTTGCCTAATTTCCCTGTTTCCTCTTCCACAGCCTCCTATACCTTAGACTCCCCAGTGCTATAAAAGAAGGCATTGCTGTGTCTTTTGCTGACCATACCAAGCCATCATCTTCTGTCACTCTCAGGGACTCGAATTTGTTTCTCTGCTGTCAATTTTCCATCTGGCTAAGTATAGGGTCACTTTGCCATTATGCAAATATAAGAAATTCTGACTGTCCAGGAGGTAATCTGACCGTTCTTTTTGTGGATGACCACATAAAAAGGCAATTTTAGTGTGTTAATCATAGATTATTATAAACCATACACTTAAGGGCAAGGAGTTTATTACAATGTATCTTTATTAAAACAAAAGGATGTACAATGTTCACATGCTGTGAAAATAGTGTAAGAACTATATATTGTGAACTCTGGTTATTTTTCTCTTGTACCATATAAAATGTATAAAAATTACCAAAAAGCTAATGTTCAGGGATATTGCCTTGTCTGTAAAAATGGAACTCATAACTGCTTGTTGGAGCTTTGGAATATTTTATCCTGTATTCTTGTTTGAATTCCTCCTCTATGTAAGATATATACATGGAACTGAATTGTTTATGTAATAGCTCTATCTTTTTGCCAGCAGGTCAGTTGTAATAAATCTAGGATGTGAAAAAGAAATAAAATTAAATTGAAAAATAAAACAAAACAAAGTGGAGAATGTGGCTCAGGGTGGGGTTCAGTGACTACTTTTGAAATCAGTAGTTCCTTAGTGGGTTTAAAGTTGTTGACAGGACTGAAAAGGTACAATGGGACAGCTGGCAGAGTTCTAGAAGAACGTTTCTTTTCATATGGTCTTAACACCATGCTCAGCTCAAGGCTATATATTTTATGCCTAATCTTTAGTATACATTTTACTTTATAATTTTTAAAAGGTTAAAGTTATAAACAGAGCTCTTGGAGTTTCCACTAAAAAATATGGATATAAGTTCTTCTGTAAGTAGCAACTGATGGTTCTTTTTTTTTGGTACAGGGAATGGAACTCAGGATCTTGCACTTGCCAGGGAGGCGCTTGTGCCACTGAGTTATATCTCTGGCCCTGAAGATTCTTAAGAAATATTTTTAAACTGAGTGTAGTGGTGCACCCCTGTAATTCCGGCACTTGGCTGGAGGCAGGAGGATCACTGTGAGCTCAAGACCAGCCTGGGCCACAAAGTGAGAACAAGGCAAGCCTGAACTGCAATGAGACCCTGTGTCAAAAAAGACATAAATAAATAAATATATATATATATATGTATATATATATATACACACACACATATACATATATTTATATATGTATAAATATATAATATGTGTATATATATTTAATAACAAGCTACAAATATTTGAAAAGTATTAAGTTCATATGTGTGCATATAAAAAGTCAAAGAATTAAGTACACATTGCTAACAAAATTTATTTTGTTACAGTATTACATAATATAATTTGGTTCAAGGATCTTTGTTGACTTCAAAATCGTCCTGATCTATTCCCATACAAGATTATTCATGTTATTCTCTTAGAGGTTAGAACAAGAGCATTGGAACAAGTTCCACGTTTCCTTGAATATCTGCACTGTTTCACTCTTCAGCCTTTTACATAGAAAAAGATTAGTTATCGTGCCTACCCATGATGGTACTTGTTAGTATGTAGCATCACACCTAATGTCATCCAATTTGCAAATACAGATTCCCACCTTAACATTCAGCCTGTGTTTCTTCCATACATTGATAACTGGTGGCTCCTAGTCTCCAAGAAAAAACATAAAACATTTAAACCATCAAAATGAAGTTTTCGAATGCAATCGAACAATAATATAACACATAGCTGGGTTGTTCATTTCGCCCCATCAAACACTGACAATTTCCTCCCAATTGCTTAAACAGTATCTTAAATGGTACAATGGAATGTTCCCCTCCCTATTCGTAAAATTATGTGGTGTCCGAATGATTCATATATTCAAGAAGTGACTGGGCTGTGGCTCTTCGGATAAGAGCATCCTCAGTTATATTAAAGTCTATGAAATCATCACAGAACAAAGGATGGTTAACTCGCAGATGTCTTATTAAACTGCCATTGAAGGTGTCTGGATTCTCATTTGGTAGAAAACGGCGAAGTGGGCAGAACACAGGGCTCCTTTCAGATCTGTGATGAGTGGTACAGTGATCCACGAGGCTGTCTTCATCCAGTTCCCTCTGGCAAAACGGACATCACACCTCGAACTCGGGGCTGGCTCCGCGAGCTCTCGGAGTGCTCCGTATGTGTGATCTACTTCTCACAAGTTCTGTGTGCCCTCATTTCGCTCAGGAAAACCAGCGTGTGGCGCTTTGCGAAGAAGTTCGGGTACTCTGCTTTCATCCTTCTCCCCATGTCCGCTGCGGGACGCCGTCCGAGGGAAGATGGGCCCGGCAGTAGGGCCAGGTCCACTTACTGCGCTTTAGACGGGTAGCAACGCAGGACCGCAGAACACTTGGCCGCAGCGGGTGTGGAGCGGCTGGTGCAGCGCCTCGAGGCACGCAGAGCAGTCGAAGGACACGAGCGGCAGCTGCGGTTCCGCCCTGCACTCCGGGCCGGGCCGCCGTCGCTGCTCAGCAGGGAGCCCATCGCGGCGCCAGTGCGCGGAGGAAGGAAGTGCCGGCCCGCGCTCCTGGCCGGCTTCGGCAGGACCGAAGCTGTCGGGCCCGGGAGACGCGAGGCTGCCCGCGCCCAGAGCCGCGCAGGAGTCTCTCCCTCTCTTTTTCTCTCCCAGGGATTGTGTCTCCCAACAGCAGAGATTATGGAGGAGATCTCTCATCTACTGAGGAGGATGAGAAAAAGGCAGAGGAAGGAATCCCTCACTTCAAATGATGTGTAGAACGTGGGAAACAGTAAAAAAAAGAATGATGTGTAAAAAAGGAAAATTTGGAGAAAATCGCCACCCGGATAAGGCTGTAGCAGTGCAAGCTGTGAAGCTGTTTAACACTGCAATGTCACATTTCTGTGAAATCCTCAAAAGGAGGCAAAAGTAAGGGCATTGGATAGATTCCTTGTTAAATTTGCACAAAAAGAAAAAGGTTCCATTGAGCCAGTCAGTAGATAGCAGTAATTACATTAACGATAGTGACAGTTGCCCGACAATAACACTCCTCTCTCCTGTCTCCCTTACACCAGCCACAAGGGTTTCCCACAAGAAGTGCAGGTTAATTTGTTTATTTTTCTTTATATTTTGTATTTTCTTTATTATTTTGTACTAGACATTGTAATCATTTTAGATGAGTGCTTTTAGGCTATGGAACGAATCATCTGAGTTTCCATTATTTCTTATGGGGAAATTCACTTTGATACACAAGGGCTTTGGATTATAAGCATGTTTCCAGAACGAATTATGCTCCTAAACCAAGGTTTTACTGTATCTGATTACCCTGAAGTATCATTTATAGAAGTGATGGAGGATATGTGTTTAACACTCTTAAAAATTATCAGTTGGCCCCTAAAATTTTGTAGGGGCCAACTCATAATTGATCGACGAGGAATCATTTTTATGATTCCTATGAAGTTTTGAGTACAACTGTTTTGCATGTATTTCAAGGGTGAGATTCATAAGGTTTTCAGGGTTTGGTGTAAGATGAGTTTCTCCACACAGGTGGGCTGATTGAATGAGGCCAGTTTGTTATATAAGAGTGGAGGCCTGGTGGCCACAGGGAAGGGAGGGCAGGAAGTCCACCTTGGAGAGAGGAATCATGTGGGAACCTGTGGACCATGCTACGGCTCTGCAGCAGGGGCATCACGCTGAAGAGAACTAGCTGAGCAGTCAATCTATTGTCCCAGGAGATCGTTAGGAAATTCCTAAAACAAGAAAAGCACTTGAAATTTCATCCTAATTCACAGTGGAATAACTCTTTTTCTTTCTTGAATAATCCTTATTTGGGTTTGAAATCAGGTTGCTGCTGGCTTCAAAAAATGATCTACACAATCTTTTCTTCTTTTATACTTGTGGAAAAGCATATGAATTATAGGAATTAATTGTTCCTTAAAAATCAAGCTCCTTAAAAGGCTCTAGACCTGAGCTGGTGTGGAGTGAGGGGAGGGGAGGTATTTAACATCTACTTGAGCTAACTTAACATTCACTCTTAAATGTTAGGAACTTACACACTTTATCTAGTTTAACATACACTAGGGTTTGTAATAAATAAGAACTATTTTAATGTCTTTGGTTATTCTCTCTATCATTCTCAGTCACCATTTGCTGCGTATTCTCCCTTTTTAAAATACTTTATGAAAAATAAAATAAAGCTTTATAACAAAATAATGAGGATAAAAATACTTAATACACTGTGTATCATTATGTTTTTCTTGTTTGGTTTTCCAAAAGTTTGGTTTTATTCATCTTTTCTATAAAATTAGCTTCCCTTTTATTCTTCTCCTCTATTTTTCTCTATTTCACTGACCTCTGCCCACATCTTTCTTCTTTTTTCACTGGGTATGCACTGTTACTTCCTTAGCTAAACATTTAGCTCCTTTACTTTTAAAGGTTTTCTTTCCTGATATATATATATATATATATATTTCCATTTAACTGACATTTAAACTATTTCCCACAAAATTTGACATGTATCATTTTCATTAACATTGAATTCTACATACATTTCAATTTCCTTTTGTAACTCAAGTGTTATTTAGTAAGATGAGATTTTGTTTCTAGGCATGCAGAGTTTGGGGATGGAGCAGGTTACTTGTTTGTTAGTATTACTTATTATATAAAATAAAGTACTACAAATGTAATGACTTATGACACCACATATTTATTATCTTAAAGCTCCTGTTGGTCAGGTCTTGTGCACAACCCTATTGGGTTTTCTATCTTATATAATGTAACATAAGCATGGGAATGGCACATCCTCACCTTTGCCATATTCTATTGATGTATTAGGATTCCACAGAGAAAAAGAGACAATAGTAGGTATATACACATATAAAAAGATTTATTGCAAGGAATTGGCTCATGAGATTATGGAAAGTTCAAATTCTGCACAACCAGTGTCCCAGTTTGAGACCAAAAGCCAGAAACTGATACAGAATCAGAAAGAGCCACTGTTCCAGTTAAAGTCTAAAGGTCAACAGGATGTTGTAGAACTGAGAACAGTCAATGTCCCAGTTTGAAAGCATGAGCTGCCAGGTGTGGTGGCGCATGCATGTAATCCCAGCACTCAGGAGGCTGAGGCACGAGGATCATTGCGAGTTCAAGACCAGCCTGGGCTACAAAGTAAGCTCGAGGCCAATCTAAACTGCATAGTGAGACCCTACCTCAAAAAGACAAAAAAGAAAGAAAGCATGAGCCAGAAGAATTCTCTTCCCTAGGAGAAGATCAGCCTTTTATTCTCTTAGGCATTCAACTGATTGATAAGGCCTACTCATGTTAAGAACTGCAATCTGCTTTACTCAGTGTATCAGTTTAAGTGTTCATCTCATCCAGAAACACTTCTACAGAAACACCTAGGATAATGTTTACCAAATACATGGGCAACTCATGACCTAGTCAGGTTGGGACATAAAGTTAACCTTCACAGTTTGTTAGATGGAAGGCACAGATCCCACTCATATCCAGAGAATGGAAACGTTATGGAAGGGTGTAAACACCAGGATATGAGTCTTAGAGTTCTTAATGTCTGTTGCCATGCCTATTTTTATTCATTATTTATTTTTGGTTTGTTTGTTTTGTTTTTTGAGACAGGGTCTCTCTATGCAATTCAGTATGGTCTTAAACTTATAACAATCCTCCTGCCTCTGCCCCCCAGGTGCTGAGACTACTGGCATGCACTACTGCTCCTGGATTTGCCACCACACCTGGCTTCATTATTTCTAATTTTTTTTAGTGGGATTTGTTTGGGCCTTCCTTTAGAAACTAACACAAAGCTTATTTTGTTTTGTTTTTTATGTTTTACATGTACCTGAAAAGGGAAAATATATGCAACCTCTAATGGAAAAGTATAGGGGGATATAAATATCCCATAGCTTAAGTTATAAATTATACTGGCTAGACCTTCTATATCTGGGGCGTGTGTGTGGGTATGTGTGTGGGTGTGTGTGTGCTTATTGTGTATTTGTCCATTTAATCTTTTGACTTCTGAGAAGAGCAAGATGAAAATCTTCAACTGATTTTCACTGATCTGTTTTTGCCTAAAGTTTCTCCTTCACTATTGAAGCTGCATTGTTAAGCAGATGATATTTTATGACATCCCTAACATTCTTTTTGTCTGAATGTCTGTTTTGTCAGGAATTTTGTTTGTTTTGCTTTGCTTTGCTTTGGCAGCACTGAGTATTGAACCCAGGACTTTCACACTGAGGTACATCCCAGCCCTTTTTAAATTTTTATTTTGTGACAGGGTTTCACTAAACCACTAAGTTTCCCAGGTTGGACTCAAACTTGTGATACCACCTCGGCCTCTCAGTGTGCACATTAACTGGCATATGCTACCGGGTCTGGTTTACATTGTCAGGTTTTAAGATTATTATTTGACTGGAAGTTAATGACAATAAGAGTACAACTTGTTGAAACATCTGGGACACTATGAAAGCAGTTTTAGGAGGAAACTTCATTGCAGTCAATGCTTATGTTATGAAAACAGCAAACTCAAATAGACAACTTTATGAGAAATCATAAGATATTTGACTAACAACAAGCCAGCCCCAAAATGATACTGAGGAGAAAAATTATAAAGATGAGAGGGAAAATCAATGAAATTGAGACTAAAAAAATCAACAAATCAAAGAACTAGCTCTTTGAAAGAATAAAGAAAATAGATAAGTCCCTAAAATATAGCAGAACCATTCTGGAAAATGATTTATTTTTCCAACACAGAGTTCTTACTGGGGAAACATGTATGAAGCTCCAGGCAGTTGGTTAGACCCATGGCTGCATGGAACTGTCCTGGCAATTTGCCATTTACAGTATACACCCCAGAAATGAACACTCAACAGCTCAGTTATTTACAGAGGCACATACTTTAAAGGGTTCCCTTTTGCGAGTGTCCATGAAAATTTACCCAGAAGGTGATCAAGCTTCTACCTGCTTGCAAACACAAATAGTACCATTATTTATTTTTTCTATTTACTTCTAAGTGCACTAGGAAGCAAAGAATACTAGTTGCCACACTTCTATAACTATAGAAGAACCACTCTAGAAAATGATTTATATTTCTAACAATGAGTTTTTATTAGGGTCATGTGCATGAAGCTCCATGTCAATTTATTGTACCTGGGCTACAAGGCACTGTCTCTGCCAAATGCCATTCACAGTATATACTCCAGAAATGAACACTATATCTCAGTTGTTTACAGAGCCATACATTCTAAAATGTACCTTTTTGCGGAATGTCCTAAGTAGAGCTTACCCTGAAGGCAGTCAGGCTCAACCTGCTTGCATCACCACCACTCTTCATTTCCTTTCATGCATTCCTATAGGCACTAGGAATAAAGAATATATTAGTTGCCACAGATCTCTAAATACAGCAGAATAATTCTAGAAAATGGTTGAATGTTCCAACAAAGAATTCCCTTTACTGAAACATGCATGAAGCTCCAGACACTTTTTGGCTCCAGAGCTACTTGGCACTGTCTCAGGAATTTGCCATTCCGAGTACACACCCCTGAACTAAACACTCTACACCTCCCTTACATACAGTTACATGCTGCAAGATATTCCCTTTGCTGAGTGCCATAAATGGAGTTTAACAAAAGAGGGCAAAGCTCTACATGCTTGTAAGCACAAATTGCACCACTACACATTACCTCAATTCATTCCTAAGGGCACTAGGGAGCAAAGAATATATTAGTTGTCACATTTCCATAAATAAAGTAGGACCATTGTGGAAAATGTTTTACATTTCTAACAATGAGTTCTTATTAGGGAAACTTATGTGAAGCTCCAGGCACTTGGTTGGAATAGGGCTGCATGCCATTGTCTTGGCAAAGAGACATTTACAGGAAACACCCCAGAAATGAACACTATACATCTCAATTATTTACAGAGCCACACACTCCAAAGTGATCCCTTTTGTTGAGTGTCCTAAGTGGAACTGACCAAGAAAGTGGTCAAACTCTACCTGCTTGCAAGCACAAACTGCACCGTCATGCATTTCCTTCAATTTATTCCTATTGGCACTAAGAAGCAAAGAATTTACTAGTTGCCACACTTCTGTAAATACAACAGAAGTATTCTGGAAAATGATTGACATTTCTAACCGTGAGCTCTCATGAGAGAAATGTGCATGAAGTTCCAGGCATTTTGTTTTCCACAGGGCTACGTAGCACTGTCTCTGCAAACTATCATTCAGTGCACACCCCAGAAATAAACACTGTACTGCTCAGTTATTTACAGAGCCACACACTCTAAAGGGTTCCCTTTTGCTGAGTGCTGAATGGAGAGTTGCCTAAAAGGTGGTCAAGCCTCTACCTGCTTGCAGACACAAACTGCAGCACTATTTATTTCCTCCCATTCATTTCTTTGGACATTGGGAAACAAAAAAATATACCAGTAGCCACACTTCTGCAAATACAGCAGAAACATTCTAGAAAATGATTTACATTTATAACAATGAATTTTTATTAGGAAAATGTGCATGAAGCTCCAGGCTCTTTGATGTCCACAGGGCTACATGGAACTGTCTTGGCAGTTTGACATTAAAAGTATACACCTCTGAAATGAACATACTACACTTCAGTTATTTAGAGAGTCCCACACTCCAGTGTTCCCTTTTGCTGACCGCCATAAACAGAGCTCACTGAGGTGTCAAGCTCTACCTGCCTGCAAGCACACACTGCACCACTCTTCATTTCCTTCCATTAATTCCTATGAGCACTAGAAAGCAAAAATATACTGGTAGCCACAAATCCAGTAGATACAGACTAACAATTCTGCAGAATATTTATGTTTATAACAATGATTTGTTATTCAGAATACATATATGTAGGTCCAAGGTCTTTGCTGGCCACAGAACTACATGGCAATGTCTTGACAAACTTCTGTTTATAGAATACACCTCTAAAATCCACAATCTACCACTCAGGTATTTACACAACCACACTGTCCGTAGTATTACATTCTGCAGAGTGCCCTAAGGAGAGTGCACACAGAAGGCAATCTCTTCCTGCTTGCAAGCACTAAATGCACCACTATTGATTTCCTTTCATTCTTTCTATTAAGAACTAGGAAGTAAAGAATATACTCGCTGTTACACTTTGGTAAATACAGGAGAACCATTGTGGAAAATGATGTCCATTTTAAACAATGAGTTCTTGTTAGGGAAAGTCACATGCAGCTCCAGGCACTTTGTTTGCCTCAGGACTACATGCCACTGTCTCAGCAGACTGACATTCACAAAAATGAACATTTACTGAGCCATACATTTCAAAGTGTTCCATTGTGTTGTGTGTCCTTAACAGAGCTCACCTAGAAGATGAGCAAGTTCTACCTGCGTGCATGCAAAACTACACCATCATTCATTTCCTTCCATTCACTTCTATTTACACTAAGAAGCAAAGATCATACTAGCTGCCCCACTTCTTAAAATCCAACAGAATCTTTCTGGAAAATTATTGATTTTTCTAACAAGGAGGTTTTTTTAGGGAAACTGGCATGAAGCACTAGGCTCTTTGTTGACCTCAGGGCTACATTGCCCCCTGCAGGCAAACTGCCATTCACAGTATACACCCCAGAAATGAAAAGTACACCTCAGGTATCTAGAGAGCCAAAAACTACATAGTGTTCCCTTTTGCTCAGTGCCATAAACAGAGCTCACCCAGGAGGTAGTTGAGCTCTACCTGCTTGCAAACACAGATTGCATCACTCTTCATTTCCTTCTGTTGATTACTGTGGGCACTACAAAACGAAGAATATACTAATAGCCACAATTCAGTAAACAGCAGAACGATTCTGGAAAATGATATATTTTTCTAACAGTGATTTGTGATTCAGGAAACATGCACGAAGCTCCAGGATCTTTGTTGGCCACCAGACTAAATGGCACTGTCTCAACAAACTTCCTTTCACAGCATAACCCTCTGAAATCTACACCCTCACCCTCAAGAATTAACACCCACAAGGCTGCGGTGTTACATCTTGCTGAGTTCCTTAAGGGGAGTTCACAAGAAGTTGGTCAATCTCTTTATGCTTGCAAGCACAAAATGCATCACTATTCATTCCTTTTCATTTATTTCTTTAGGCAGTGGGAAGTTATGAATATACTACTTGCAACACTTCTATAAATACAATAGAACCATTCTGAGAATTGATTTACATTTCTAAATTGAGTTCTTATTAACAAAAAATGAATGAACCTCCAAGCTCTTGGTTGGCCCCAGAGCTGCATGGCACTCTCTGGGAAAACTGCCATTGACATTATATACCGTAGAAGTGAACAATCAACACATTAGGTATTTACAGAGACACACACTCCAAAGTGTTCTGCCACAAACAGAGTTTACAGAACAGGTGGATAAACTCTAACTACTTGAAAGCACCACTCTTCACCTTCTTCCATTCACTCCTATGGGCACTAGAAAGCAAAGAATATACTACTAGCCACAATTTGGTAAATACAGCAGAACAATTCTGGAACATGTGTTATGTTTCTAAGAATGATTTGGTATTCAGGAAACATGCATAAAGCTCTAGGAGACTTCGTTGGCCACAAAGCATCATGACACTGTCTCCACAAACTTCCTTTCACACTATAAAATTTTGAAATCCACACTCTCACCCTCAGGTATTTACACAGCCACACAGTCCATAGTGATACCTTTTGCTGAGTGAATGCCCTAAGCAGAGTTCATGCAGAAGTTGGTCATTCTCCTCATGTTGACAAGGACAAAATCATCACTATTCATTTCCACCCATTTATTTCTTGGGGCAGTCAGAAGTGAAGAATATTCTAGTTGCAATACTTATATAAATACAACAGAACCATTCTCAGAATTGATTTAAATTTCTAACACTAAGTTCTTATTAGCAAAAAATGAATGAACCTCCAAGTTCTTGGTGGGGAACAGGGCTAGATTGTACTCTCTGTGCAAAATGCCATTCACTTTATATACCTCAAAAGTAAACTATCTACACCTTAGTGATTTGCACAAACACACTCCGGTGTGTCCATTTTGCTGAGTGCCACAAAGTTTACAAAAAAAGGTGGTCAAGTTCTAACTATTTGAAAGCATGAATTGTACCACTATACTTTTCCTTCCATTCATGTGTGAGAGTACTAGGAAGCAAGAATATATTTGCTTCCACAGTCAGAAAACACAGCAGAACTATTCTGGAAAATGATGTACATTTCTAACAATGAGTTTTACTAGGGAAACATGTATGAAACTCTAGGCTTTTTGCTTGCCCCAGAGCCGCAAGGCACTGTATTAACAAACTGCCATTCACTGTGTACACCCTAGAAATGAACACTCCGCACCTCCATTATTTGCAGAGCCACATAGTGCAAAGTGTTCCATTTTGCTGAGTGTTCTAAATGGAGCTGACCCACAAGGTCGTCAAGCTCTCCCTGCTGCAAATACAAACTATACCTCTATTCATTTCCTTCCATTCATTCTTAAGGCAGCAGGAAGCAAATAATGTGCTGATTGCCACATTTCTCTAAATAGGATATATTCTCTCTGGGAAATAATTTACTTTTCTAACAATGAGTTAGAACAATGAGTTATTAGATAAACTCACATGAAGATCTTGGCCCATTTTTTTGAGACAGGGCTGCATGGAACTGTCTCTGAAAATGCCATTAACAGTATATACCGGAGAAACGAACGCCCTAGATCTCAGTTGTTTACAGAGCCATACATTCCCAAATGTACCCTTTTGTTGAACATCCTAAATGGAGTTCACCCTAAAGGTGATCAAGCTCAACCTGGTTGTAACACAGACTGTACCACTCTGCATCTCTTTTCATGCATACCTCTGGGCACTAGGAATCAAAAAATATATAAATTGCTACAGTTCTGTAAATATAATGCAACCATTCTGGAAAATGATTTAATTTTCTAACAATAATTGTTTATAGTAAACATGTATGAACCTCCAGATACTTAGTTGGCCCTAGCGCTACTTGGCACTGTCTCAGGAATTTTCCAGAGCATACACCCCAGATTTGAACACTCTACACCTCAGTTACTTAGAGTTCCACACAACCACAATGCATTCCTTTTTGCTGAGTGCCATAAACAGTGCTCACTCAGAATGTTGTCAAGCCCTACCTGCTTGCAAGCACAAACCCCACCACTGTCCATTTCCTTCCATTCATTCCTATGAGAACTAGGAAGCAAAGAATATAGTAATTGTCACACTTCAGTAAATACAGCAGAATCATTGTAGAAAAACATTTAAATTTCTAACAATGAGTTCTTATTAGGGAAACTCACATAAACCTCCAGTCTCTTTGTTGGCCTTAGGGCTACATGCCTCTGTCTTGGCAAACTGACAGTCCATGTAGAGACTTCAGAAATGAACACTCTACACCACGTTTATTTACAGAGCCACACACTGCAAAGTGTTCCCTTTTACTGAGTGTCCTTAATGGAACTTACCCAGAAGGTTATCAGTTTTTACCTGCTTGTAAGCACAAAGTACACCATAAATCATTTTTTCATGCATTCTTATGGACACTAGGAATCAAAAAATATACTGTTTGCCACACTTCTTGAAATCCAGCAGGACTACTGTGGAAAATGACTGACTTTTTAAAAAGATTTCTTATTTGGGAAACTGGATGAAACTCCAGGCTCTTTGTTGGCCCCAGGGCTGTATGATGCTCTGAACGCAAACTGACATTCACAGTATGCATCCCACAAATGAACACTATCCACTGCAGATATTTAGAGGGCCATGTACTCCGAAGTGTTCCTGTTTGTTGAGTGCCATAAACAGAGCTTACCCACAAGGGTACCAGCCCTACCTGCTTGCAAACACAAGCTACACCAACCTTCATTTCCTTGCTTTCATTTCAACTGGCACTAGAAACCTAAGACTATTATAGTAACCACAATTCAGAAAACACAGCAAAACAATTTTGGAAAATGATTTATGTTTCTAACAATGATTTGTTATTTAGGAACCATGTATGAAGCTCCAGGATCTTTGTTCACCACAAAGCTATGTAGCACTGCCTTGACCAAATTTCTTTCAGAGTATATACCTCTGAAATCCACATTCTAACCCTGAAGTATTTACACAGCCACATAGTCCATAGTCTTCTATTTTTCTAAGTGCCATAAGCATAGTGCATGCAGAAGTTGGTCAAACTCTTCATGCTTGCAAGCACAAAAGGCAGCACTATTCATTTTCTTCCATTTATTTCTTTGGGAAGTGGAAAGCAAGAAATACACTAGTTGCAACACTTCTGTAAATAAAGCAGAACTTTCCCAAGAACTGATTTATGTTTGTAATACCTAGTTCTTTTAGCAAAAAATGAATGAACCTCCAAGCTCTTGGCTGGCCCCAGAGCTACATGGCACTCTCTGGGAAAACTGCCATTCACATTATATACCCTAGAAGTGAACAATCGACACATTAATTATTTACAGAGACATAAACTCCAAAGTATTTTCTTTTGCTGAGTGCCACAAAAGCAGTTTACAAAAAAGGCACTCAAGTGCCAACTACTTGAAAGTACAAAGTGTACCACTATGCATTTCCTTTCATTCATGCAAAAGGGCACTAGCAAACAAATAATATACTAGATGCCAGAGTTCTGAAAATACAGCAGAACTATTCTGAAAAATGATGTACATTTCTAACAATGAGATTTTATTGGGGAAACATGTATGAAACTCCAGGCTCTTTGTTTGCCATAGATCTTGAGGACACTGTCTCTGCAAATTGTCATTCACTGCATGCACTCCAGAAATAAACACTCTACACCTCAGTTATTGACAGAGCTACAAACTGCAAAGTGTTCCATTTTGCTGAGTCTTCTAAAGGGAGCTCACCAGAAGATAATCAAGCCCTACCTGCTTGCAAGTACAAACTGCACCTCTATATATGTTCTTGCATTCATTCTAACTGATACCAGGAAGGAAACAATGTACTAGTTGCCACACTTCTGTAAATGGGACAGAATCATTCCAGGAAATGAGTTACTTTTCTAACAATGAGTCCTTATTAGAGAACCTTGCATGAAGCTACAGGCCCATTTTTGTGCCAGGGCTGCATGGCAGTGTCTCTGCAAAATGCCATTCACAGTATACACCCCAGAAATGAACACTCTATACCTTAGTTGTTTACAGAGCTATACATTCCAAAATGTGCCCTTTAGCTGAATGTCCTAAATGGAGGTCATATCAAATGTGGTCAAGCTCCACGTACTTACGACACAAAATGCATCACAATTTATTTCCTTTCCTATGAGCACTAGGAATCAAAGAATATATTAGTTTCCACAGATAGATAAATGCAGTGGAACAATTCTACAAAATGATTTAATTTTCCAACAAAGAATTTCTTTTAGTGAAACATGCCTGAAGCTCTAGGCACTTTGTTGTCCCTGGGGTGACTTGGCACTGGCTCAGGAATTTACCATTCACATTATATGCCTCAGAACTGAACTTTCTACACCTCAGTTATTTACAATTACACACATTTCAACGTGTTCCCTTTTGCTGAGTTCCATAAATGGTGCTCACCCACAATGGGGTCAAGCTCTACCTGTTTGCAAGCACAAACTCCACCACTATCTATTTCCTTCCATTCATTCCTATGAGAACTAGGAAGCAAAGAATATAGTAACTGTCATATTTCAGGGATGGAGACCACAATGAAGTGGCTTTGAGCAGGATTTAATATTATCCAATTGGTTTTCCATGTTTAATTGTGAGTTGTCCAAAGCCTCAGCAACTTGTCTGGAGATGAGCAGTAGACTCATAGTAAGTGAACCACTATGATCCCTGGTTACTGCTGAGACCTCGTAGCCTGTAAAACTGTGACACCTCAAAGGACAAGATAAGGCCACAGCTGAAGACATTTGGCTCCAACCCCAATTAACTAAAAGGAGACTGCAGCTGCAGGCTCCACACTCCTACAATAAATGCCAGCCTAAAGATAAGGCAGTTCTCTTGATTGACATAATTTACTGTTGGGGAAATATTTCCCAAGGTCCCGCAAGTATCCTCCTCCTTTGTTTAAGAACTTAATAAATACAGGCTTCCCAGAGAAGTCTTGGTCTGAACCCAGAGAATCTCAAATTCTGTAAGAGAGTCAGATCCTTCTGGAGCCCTAAAATCATTTCAGTTGTCTCATTTATTTAAGCCTTTGCCATCCAGTCTTTCAGGAGATTGCAGGTCTGATCAGCCCATAATAAAGGTTATAAACCCAATACTTTGGGTTTAAATACAGCAGACTCATTGTAGAAAGTGATTTAAATTTCTAACAAAGATTCCTTATGAGGGAAACTTGCATCAAACTCCAGGCTCATTGTTGGACACAGGGCTACATCCCATACTCTGGCTAAACTGACATTCAGTATACACACGCCAGAAAGAAAAACTCTGTACCGTATTTATTTACAGAGTCACAGCCTCCAAAGTATTCCCTTTCATTGTGTCCTTAACGGGGTTCACCCAGAAGGCGGTCAATTTCTACCTGCTTGCAGGCACAAACTGCACCCATAATTCACTTCCTTCCATTCATTGTTATTGGCACAAAGAAGCCAAGCATATTCTAGTTGCCACGCTTCTTGAAATACAACAAAAATATTCTTGAAAATGATTGACTTTTCTAACAGTGAGCTCTTATGAGGGAAACTGGCATGAATCTCCAGGACCATTGCTATCCTAAGGGCTGCACGGCCCTCTAAAGGCAAATTGCCATTCACAGTGTATCCCCCAGAAATAGAGGGTCTCTACTTCAATTATTTAGAGAACCACACACTCCAAAGTGTTCCCTTTTGCTGAATGCCATAAGCAGAGCTCACCCAGAAGGGAGCTAAGCTTTACATGATTGCAAACCCAAACTGCACCACTCTTCATTTTCTTCCTTTCATTCCTATGGGCACTAGAAACCAAAGAATGTACTAGTAGCCACAATTCAGTAAACACAGTTGAACAATTCTGCACAATGATTTCTTGATGGAGACCACTATGAAGCAGACCTGAAAAGGACTTAAACTTACCAATTGGCTCTTCATATTTACTTGTGAGTCTGTCCAAGCCCTAGGCTCCTTGTCTGGAGATGGGCAGTAGACTCATAGTAAATGATCCTCTGTGAGTCACTAATCCCTACTAAAACCTGTAATGAAGGATGAAACCAGAAAGCCTGAAAGGATATGACAAGATCACAGCCAGGACACCTGAATCCAATCTCAACTAGATAAAGACTATAGCATCAGGTATCTTACTCCTGAGTGGATTAATTTAATCTTTATTAAGGATTAATAAAGGATAAATCCTTGGGTAATTCTTCCCTCCTTAAATACTCTGCTCCCTTCTTCTGATAAACAAATAAATATGGGCCACCAGAGAAGGTCTTGGTGTTAGCCCTGAGAGAATCTCAAATTCTGTGAGAGGGCTTTGATCCTCCTGGAGCTCTGAAATCAGACCATTTGTCTCTTTTTATTTGGCCTTCCCCATACACTCATTCGGGAGATTGTGGACCTGATTAACTCACAATAACTAAGAAATATTATTAACCCAATAACTTGTGCCCCAGAACAGGCATATATAGTCTTTGGACTGGAAATTTTTAGCCTGATCAAGTAAGTTTGCCTAGAGTAGAAAGTGTGGGAGATTGAGAAGGCCTTCACAGGACAAAACATTTGCAGAAACATCTAGACAAAGGAAGAGAAGCATTCCACAAAGAGTAGGAGTAAGTCTTCCTGCTATGCCCAAGCTGTTTTTATCCAGGAGTGAAATGGGCCCAAAATTTTCAACTGAAAAGCAAAGATGCATAAAACTGGTCCAAGGTTTGCTTAAAAGCTCAAGGGCTTGTGTGCCAGAAAAAGACCTAACAAAAATGTTGCAAGAGGTAACCAAATATAATTAATGATTTCCTCATACAGGCACTATAGATATTGATGATTGGAAAAGAGTTGGAAAAAAATCTTTAAAAGGCACACAGTACTGATAAAATTATTTCCCCTGAGACATTCTCACCTTGAAACCTAGCTCATTCAGTTTTAAGCCTGTTGCAGAGCTTACAGTTAAAAGCTTCTGACTCAGACACAGGAAACAAAAGACCTCCCAGAAAAGAAACCTAGGCAGGAGCAGGAGCCTTTCAAAAGAATATTCCATATGGCTCTGTCTAGAAACTTATAGATTTTACACTTGATCTTAGCCATAAGGCCAAGAAGTGGTGAAACTTATAGATTTTAAAGGAATAAGCAGCCAGAAGAGGTGAAATCATTGGCATGACACTTGCTTCCCAGTTGGAACTCAGTGAAATGATCATAATGAGGAGATTGTTTTTCATTTGCCTTTTGAAATTCAGATGCTAAAAAATATTAAAGTGTTGTTCAAACTCTTCTTATAAGAGATCTCTGCTAATTGACATACTTCAGAAAAAACTCTGACTAGTATTTTTATAATTATAAACTTAAAAAATTATAAAATTTTCTGTAATTCAATTTGGCCAAAAATATATTCGATGGCACTCTGACTTTATAAGCAAATCGCCATGTCTTTGTATGTGTGTGTGTGTGTGTGTGTATGTGTGTGTGTGTCTTTGTCTCTCCAATCTATAAACAGCTGTTTTATTTGAGTTTCACAAATTTTTCTTCATTTTGTATTTTTGAAGCATTTGTCTGTAAGGTAATTTGGCTTATAGATAAATATCATCTAAAATTAAGGATATGCTTCCACCAAGATTACCAGCTAGTCCAAATGTCAAAATTGGTTTTATAAATATCATGCATATTGTTGTTTGTGTATTATGACTTGAGAGTCTCTCATTGTTCAAATTTAATGTGTTAAGTATTGAGATTACATTTTCATGGGTTATCAAAAATTTATTAAGATAATTAAACAAAAATCCCTTAGCGTGAAGAGAAATTGTTGGACAGGACTTCAACTGATGAATAAGGAAGCATCTATCTGGAAACATTCTTCCAGTCCTTTTTTATTAATGAGAAGCTCCAATAATCTCCATAGGCTTATGGGAGACACTCCAACAAATACCCTTCAAATACATTGTTGTGATGTATTTATATTGGTCATCATCAAAAGGTTAAGTTTTCACAAAATAAGACAATAAGTTTTTCTGATTAAAAGATGTTCTTGGTACAAAACTAAATTAAGAAACAAAATAATGACAATTTATTATTGTTAATCTCATGATGTGTAAAACGTATTCATGCTTTCCAAATGTACATATTATAAAATGCAAAACTGAGATTGCTTATAGTGATAGACATATGGCTTTCTCATGTGCCCCAGATATTTGTAATAAGAGGTTCATACCAAGCCAACATAAGGTCATCAGTAAAATGCTATTCCAAGATGGAGATTTAAATGTATTTTTAAAATAGCATCAGACCTATTTATGCTACACTATATATGGCTTTTGACCTCAAATTTTCTGTGTAAAACTATACAACTGTTGTCTCGTAACATTCCATAGGGATTTAAATACTAGAACATCCTTGGTTGGTAAAAAATAACAGTTCTATGGCTAGACTTCATATTTCAAGGTGCTCCCACTATAACCTTCTCTTCCTGATGTCCAACACCTGAGGTTTGGAGACCAAACATTGGAAAGATAGATGGGCTAAGAGGATAGCCAATATTTTGGTCCTAGCCCTCCAAGGTCAATGAGGACCCAGGACTTAAGTGAACTTTGCTTTGACTTCCTATAATTCGGTTGAGTCCCTCACCTTCTGATCAAGGAGATTGTGCAACCACAGAGGGAAGTGATTCTATAGTGTATAGTGTGCCTAAGGAGAGTCACCAGAAGAAAAAAATCTCCCAAGCTTTCAGAAAAGCAATTTGTTCAAGCAATGGTCTTGACTTACCCAGAAGGCTAACACTGATCATTGCTTGAACAAACTGCTTTCTCTTTTTGTTTTTGTAATTACAGCAGCTGAAACATGGCTATTTATACAAAGTGAGTTTGAAGCCAGCCTGAAACCCTGTCTCAACTTGCAAGCACAAACTGCACCAATATTCACTGTCTTCCATTCATTTCTGTGGGCATTAGGAAAAAAAGAATATGTGAATCACTTCTGTTCTGCCAATAGAGCAGAACCATTTTGGAAAGTGGTTTTCATTTCTCACAAAGTGTAATTAATGGGGAATATGAATGAATTTCCATGCTGCATTTGTGAGACAAGACTATATATACGCCACTGTATGCAAACTGCTAGCCACAGTATACACTGTAGAAATCAATATTCTATACATCAGTTCTCTAAAGATCCACAAACTCTCAAGTATTGCATTTTCAACAACTCTTTGAAATGTTCAGAAGAATAAGTTGTTGAAGCTCTCCATACTTGCAACCAAATCACACCTTTGCATTAGGAAGCAAAGAATACATGAGTTGCAACACTTCTGCCAATGGAGCCAAACCATCATGGAAAGTGACTTTCATTTCTCACAAGGACTTCCTCATGGGCAAACATGAATGAACGTTCATGCTGTATTCATGTTACATTGCCGTATACATGTCACAGTACACAAAATGGCCCTCACAGTATACACCATAGAAATCAACATTCTAAACACTTTCTTTAGAGATTCACAGACTCCCAAATGTTCCATTTTGAAGAACACCTTAAAATGTGCAGAAGGATAAGTGTTTGAAGCTCTCCCTGCTGGCAAGCACAAACTGCACCAGTATTCATATCTTTCAACTCATTTCTATGGGCATTATGATCAAAGAATATATGCATTGCAACACTTCTACCAATAGAAGAAAACGATTCTGGAAAGTGATCTTCATTTCTGATGAAAAGTTCCTCTTGGGGAAACACAAATAAAGTTCCATGCTGCACTTGTGCCACACGACTATATACATGCCGCTGTATGCAAACTTCCATTTCCAGTATGCACTGTAGAAAACAATATTCTACACATCAGTTTTTTTAAAGATGCACAAACTTCCACATGTTCAATTTTGATTAATTCTTTCCAGTGTGGGGAATGATAAGTTGTTCAGGCTTGTCAAACAAACTGCACCAGTATTCATTGCCTTCCATTCATTTCTATGGCTATTAGGATCAAAAAAAATGAGTTGCCACTCTTCTGCCAATACAACAGAACCATTTTGGAAAGTGATTTTTACTGATCACAAGGAGTAATTCATGGAGAAATATGAATGAATTTCCATGTTGCTTTTGTGCCACAAGGCTCTATACATGCCACTGTATGAAAACTGACATTCACAATATTAATGATAGATATCAATATTCTACACAACAATTTCTCAAAAATCCACACTCTTAAATGTTCCACTTTGAATAATCCCTTGAAATATTCAGAAGTTGCTGAACTTCTTGAAGTTGCAAGCACAAGGTGCACCAGTATTCATTGCCTTTCATTCATTTCTTTGGGCATAATGCTCAAAGAATATATGAGTTCTCTAAACTAGACCACATACTAGCACATAGGGCATACTTAAGTAAATGCAAAGGAATTGAATTTACTCCATGCATATTATTGGACCATAGTGCAATGAAATTGGAAATTATTGACAAAAGATATCACAAAAATTGAACAGATACATGGAAATTAAATACCACCTTCATGAACAACCAATGGGTCAGAGATGAAATTAAAGAAGAAATCAAACCAATATTTATAATCAAACAAAAATGCAGATACAACTTGCCAAAGACTGTGGGATGTAATGAAAACAATCCTTGGAGGAAAATTTATAGTGGTGGATACTCACATCAGGAAAACAGAATGATCACAAATAAGCAACCTATGCTGTACCTAAAGCTTCTACAAAAAGAAGGACAAGTCAACCAAAATGCACAAAGAAGGGAGGAAATTATAAAGATCAGAGAAGAAATTAACACAAAGAGGATGAAGAAAACAATACAAATAATTAATGAATCAGAGTTGGCTCTTTGAAAAAATAAATAAAATTGATAGACCCCTAGCCAATCATATCTAAAAAGGAAAGAAAAAAGTCAAACTCATGCAATAAGGAATGAAAAGGGTGAAATTATGACTGATCCTCTAGAAATTCTGAAGATTATCAATACCTACTTTGAAAATCTTCACTATCATAGTATGGAAAACAGAAGAAATGGACAGATTCCTACATACATATGAATTATGGAAGCTGAATCGAACAGATATAAAACTCCTGAGTTCCTCAATTGAAAATGTAATTAAAAATTTGCCAACAAATAAAATCCCAGGTTCTGATGGATTCACAGCTGAATTCTACAAAAAATATAGAGAAGTGTTAACACCAATACCTCTCAAACTCTTTAACGAAATTGAAAGGGAAGCAATTCTCCCTAAATACTTCCTGGAGGAAAGTATTCCCCTGATGCCAAACCAGAGAAAGACCAAACCAAAAAAGAGAACTATGGGCCAATCTCCCTAATGAATATAGATGCAAAAGTCCTCAATAAAATGCTAGCAAACCAAATGCAGCAAATCATCAAAAGGATTATACATCATGACCAAGTGGGATTCATCCCAGAGGTGCAGGGATGGTTCAATGTATGCAAATCAAATAATGTAATACATCATATCAACAGAGTCAAAGACAAAAATCACACGATCATCTCAATAGATGCAGGAAAAGCTTTGCATAAACTCCAATATTCACTCATGATAAAAAGTCTTATAGAAAATTAGAATGGGTGGTCTTTACCCCAATCTGATAAAAGCTATCTATGGCAAACCAACAGCCAGCACCATAATAAATGAACAAAAACTGAAAGCTTGCACTTTGAAATCATGAACAAGACAAAGATGTCCACTGTCACCATTCCTATTTAATGTAGTTCTGAAAACATTATCCAGAACAATTAGACAGAGAGAGAAATAAAAGGAATAAGGATACAAAAGGAAGTGAAATTATATCATTATTCACAGATTACATGATATTCTAGATAGAAGACCTGAAAAACTTCACCAAAAGACTTCTAGATTCAATAAATAAATTCAGTAGCATAGCCAGATACAAAGTCAGCACTCAAAAATCAATAGCATTCCCATACACAAACAACAAACTCACTGAGAGACAAACTAGGGAAACCATGCCCTTCACAATAGCATCCATATAGCAAAATACTTAGGAATCAACCTAACAAAGAATGTAAAAGAGCTATACAGTGAAAATTATGGTACTGTAAAAAAAGAGTTCAAAGAGGATTTCAGAGAATGCAAAGATATTCCTTGCTCATGAATAGGAAGGAAGAACTAACATTGTGAAAATGGCCATGCTCCCAAAACTGTTAGGCAGATTCAATGCCATCTCAATCAAAATACCATAAGTGTACCTCACAGATCTAAAGAAAATATTCCTAAAACTCACCTGGAACCAGTAGAGACCCAGAATAGTAAAAGCAATCCTGTACAACAAAGGTAAGGCAGGAGGCATCACAATTCCTGAGTTGAAATTATATTACAAAGCTACTGTGATAAAGTCAGCATTGTATTGTCACAAAAAAATAGACCTGAAGATCAGTTGAGGAGATTACAAGATATGGACACAACTACAAGCACACTCAGCCACCTTAACTTTGACTATGGGGCCAAATGTGTTCACTGGAAGAAAGCCTTGTTCATAAATAGTACTGGAAAAATTGGATCTCTACATGCCAAAGACTAAAACTAGACCCATATCTGTCACCATGCACTGAACTAAAGTAAAAATAGATCAAAGATCTAAATATCAAAACAGAAACACTAAATCTACTGGAAGAGATTTCTACTGGTAGGTAGAAATGTTGAAGACATAGTGGTAGGCGGAGAGTTCATGAACAAAAACCAAACTGCATAGGAAATACTTCAAAGAATCAACAACTGGGATCTCATCTTCTTGAAAAGATTTGCACATCAAAAGAAATAACCAACAGAATAAAAAGAAAACCCATTGGAAAGTGGAAAAAAATTAAACACGTGTTCCTCAGACAAAGGTCTTCTACCTAGAATATATAAAGAATTAAAAAACATCAGAGCCCCCAAATTTAAAGACCCAATCCAAAAATGGGCATCTGAGATGAATACACATAACTTGGGAGAAGAAATACAAATGGCATGTAAGTACATGAAGAAATGTTCAACATCAGTGGTCATTTGAGAAATACAAATTAAAACAACACTGAGATTTCATCTCATCCCACAAAGAATGGCTATCATCAAGAAATCAACCAATAACAAATGCTGGCAAGGCTATGGGGAAAAGGGAATCATTCTCCACTGTTGGTTGAGTGTAGGCTGGTACTGTGGAAATCATTGTGAAGTTTCCTCAAAAAAGTAGGATTAGAGGTCCCATTCGACCCAGCTATTCTCCTTCTGAGTATTTTCCAGAATTGGAAACATCATACCACAGTGAGGTATGTGCACCCATGTTTTAGCAGTGCAATTTCTCATAGCTGTATCTTGGAAGCAACCCAAACGCCCATCAACTAAAAAATGGATAAAAAAGATGTATTTTTATACAATGGTGTATTGCTCAGCTATAAGGAAAGATAAACTTGATGTTTTTATCAATAAATGGATGCAACTAGAGACTATACTCAAAAGTGAAATAAATCAGATCTGAGTAGGTAAAGATCATAATGTCTCCCTAATGTAAGAACCAGAAAGAGTAAATAAAATTGAAAAGGTACAATAGATATTGTAAAAGGGAAAGAAACTGCTTATAGGGGAAGAAGTGGCATGGGAGAAAGATGGAAAGAAAAAAAGGAAGGGAAAAAATATATATGCACAATATAGCTAAGATAACTGTACGACTGATTTCTATTGGTTTGTGTGGGTTTTTTGGTTTTTTTAAACAACTATTGTTGATTTCCTATGATCGTGTTTTGAAATTCTGCATCATTTTAAATTTTTTATTCTCTTTAAAATAAAATGACTATTGATAGAGTAAAGAAAATAAAAAGAAAAATATGATCTGTGGTGTGCTCTTTCCTGCAAGTGGCCTCATTATAACTACCTTCTTGAACTACCCTTTCCACAGTCCTTTTGCCCTCAGCCAGTGGCTCAGCTGGTTATGGTCCTCTACCTGGTAAGAAAACACAAATCTTCATTCCTGAAGTGTCTATGGTGGGGATGACAATGTTTCTAGAGCTTTCGATGATACAAACAGCCGACTGCAGCATGCATGTCACAGATTTGCCATCACTGGCCTAGTGCATTAATAATTTTGCGTGAGTTGGATTATTTGGACTTTCCTTTGGCTCCTAACTCAGGACACAGTGGTACTAACAGAAGCTCTAAGGGAGCTCCTGTATTGTAGACATGCTCTCTTAGCTCCATTAGGAGTATCAGTTAATTTCCTCTAGAGTTCAATCACCCTGCCTCTACAGGAACTTCCTTCCTAGCCTGTTCCTAGGCTAGGAACTTCCTTCCTATCCTAGGCACCAGGAGTTGAGAGTGCCTAAGTGGCATCTTAATTTCCAGGTCAATGACACCATTGTTGTGCATCGTCTGGAAACATTCTTCTCTGTGGAAGTGACACTTCCAGAGCAACAGAGCATTAGGGCAGTGGTCAGAAAGCAACACACTGCTAGTGCATCACTGGAAGTAGCAGTGAGTTGTGACACTGCCATTTCTGATCTTCACCTGGGACCCAGGGATACTGGCAAGAGGAAAATAGGACTGCATATGGGACACTGATTTCATGAATATGCAGCCTTCTGGAGAGCCTTGCTGAAGGCCTTCGAGGTATCCTCAGTGAGCTGGCTGTAACTGGGTTTCTCAAAGATAGTTATGCTCTTCTACACATGCCAGCTGCTTCAGGATGGTTGGCAGCATGGAAAATTAGTGTATTCCATGAGCAAGATCCATTCCCCAAATCCATTTGCTGTGAAGTCAGTTCCTTGATCAGAGACAATGGATCACGATGGATTGGATGCGTTCAAAGTCCACCCAACCTTGGTTTTCTTCCCCTCTTCTTCATGAGACAGTCAGACAATCATGGGGACAGAGGACAAATAAACTTCTGGGCCCTTCATGTAGAAAAGCATTTTCTTGGAAAGACTGCAGTAGAGAAAGGAAAGAAGCTGTGGGTCATGAAATAAGTAATGAAAACAAAAAGGGGAATCTTTCTATTTTAGCACATCAGTGACTTCTTAATATGAAACGCCTGTGAAGATTTTTAGGGTAAGTCCTTGTCTATTTGTATGTGTGTTCAAATTTTATATCATGTTAAAAATGCAGATTAAATTAATTATATTAACTATTATTGTTGCAGAAAACAGACCAAACATGGGGAAAATGTCACTGAGGAGGTTTGGGAGGCAGCTTATTACACCGGTGGGCTTCTGACTAGGATTTCTCCAAAAGAGTCAGTGCTCCACCCCATAGAGTTTGGGGGCTTTTATTTTTTTTATTTAAAAAAATAGTACAAAAAAGAACAATTGCAAAATAGAAACAACACAAAGCACGGACATGAAAAATTATACAGGGTTTCAAACCAAATGATAGGGATTAACAGTGGTTGTTACAGTACATATTGTTATCTTCATTCAAGTTGCTCAGACTACCAGATGTAACAATAGAAGATTGATCCAATCATTAAACAGAATAAGAAAATAATAATTTAAAAGAACATTAGAGACAATATATAGTGGCACTAGGCAGGATGGTAGGAATTCACCAGTGGTTGTTATACTGCAAATTGTTGTCCTCACATAAGTTGCTCAGATTACCAGATACAAGCATGCAAAATTGGTCATAACAATAAAAAAGAAAAACACAAATTTTACTCATTAACTGTTCCCCTCAACAAACCACCAGACACCAACAGTACAGTTATGCCACCAGTTATGCCACCAAGTACTTTCTTTTTCTTCTTTCCCTCATCCCAGTTGTTCCTTCCTTTGAGCAATTTCTTTCCCTTTCTTATTATTTAGTGTACATTTTGGGATTTATTTACTCTTTCATATTTTTACACCAGGGAGACAATATGATGTTTACACATGTGGTTCTGATTTATTTCACTTATGAATATGGTCTCTAGTTGCATCCGTTTACCTATAAAAGCCTCACATTTATCTTTTTTTGTAGCTGAGTAATACTCCACTGTATAGAAATACAACATCTTTTTTATCCATTCCTCAGTTGATGGGCATTTGGATTGTTTCCAAGATATAGCTATGACAAATTGCATTGCTATAAACATAGGTGCACATATATCGCTGTGGTTTGACATTTTTAATTCTTCTGGAAAAATACCCAGAAGTGGAACAGTTGGGTAAAGTAGGACTTCCAGTCCTAGCTTTGTGAAGAATCTCCAAACTGATTTCCACAGTGGTTTCACCAATCAACACTTCCAGACTTCCGGGAAGTTGGCGACCGGGTACACAGCAGAGAGAGAACCTCCCAGAGGATTACCACCCAGACAATGAAACATAGCAATATGAAGACTAAAAGGAGAGAGGTGTGTACCCTGAACCCAAGAAGGATCTGAAATGGGAACTGAAGCCCTAGGAAAGACCAAGCAAAACCTCTCCTGGAGGAAAGGATTGGAGGGCTGCCGCGGCACAGTCGGAGGGAGCAGAGACGGGGAAAGAGGAAGCCACTGCTTCAAACACACCCTTGGCCCAAGCCCTCGTTCCAGCAATCGCAGCTTCAGCTTCAGAGACCTACGCTCATGGAAGCCTCCCGACTTGGCCAGTGGAGAGCAGAGTTCCAGGAGCTGGTCCAGGTCTGGAGAGGAGAGGGCGCAGCCAGGAAAAGAGGCAATGGTAGTTGGGAACTTTTGTCAAATCCAGTGTGAGGATGAGAGGTTGCAACAGCCAGGAGTCCCCACCCTGCAGCAGCCTTCCTAATCAGCACCTGGAGGCAAGGTGGAGCCAGAGCAGCCAGTACACATCCCACCACACCCAGCTCTACGCCCACCTCAAGGCTGTGGCCTCCTGCCTCTCCACTGTATGGGCGGCTGCCAGTGGGGAGCGGTGGAGTGCATCGCAGTGACATCAGAGCCACAGCAACTCCCAGGGATCCAGCCAAGGAACAAATGGGAACTGGAGCACAACAGCAAGAGAGAGCTGCAGATGGAGGTGGATCACACGGCCCCATGCCCTTCTCACTCCCACATCAAGCAGGAAGCATGAACTGAGTTACTGGGCTTCAGCTCCCACCCTGAACGCCCTCTGTGAGTACCTTGAGCCTCAGCGGCCTGTGCAATCACCACCTGTTCCTGACAGCAATGGGACGAGTCCACGGGCTTCAGGACTCACCCCAAACTACTAATACAAGCAACAAGAGTGCCTCCATACTGCTTGCATATATGAACCTTATATGAACCCATGGCGACTGGGTAGGCAGCAGAGAGAGAACCTCCTGAAGGAATGCCACTCAGACATAGCAGTGTGGCAACATGTGAAGGACAGAGAGGAAAGAGGTGGATATCCTGAACTCGAGAGGGATCTGAAATGGGAACTGAAACCCTTGGAAAGTCTAAGCAGAACCTTCTCTGGAGGAGGGGATCAGAGATCTGCCATGGCGCAGTCAGAGGGAGACGAGACGGAGAGGGAGGAGGTCCCCGCTCCAAGCACACCCCTGGCCCACGCCCTCGTTTCGGCATTCGCTGCTTCAGCTTCGGAGACCCATTCCCCAGCTGCAAGGGGTGGGGAACAGTAATGCTGGAGATCAGGAGGAGGTGGGAGGAGAAGAAAGGGCCTCTGGCATCAAGGCAATGGGACAGAGCCAAAAGGGTCACAGAGGGCGCCCTGATGGGGGCGCGTGCCCCATAGCTGCTCCACTGAGGGCCCCGCGGCTGCTCCGCTGTGGGCCCCGTGGATGATCCGCAGTGGGCCCCGCGGCTGCTCCGCTGTGGGCCCCGCTCAGGGAACCTCATGGACTGGACCCGCCCCCACCCATAGCATGATGACAGGGTGGAGCCGGGTGGTCCGCTGTGAGCATATGTGCTTTCCCACCTCCAACCATGGCAGTTTGTATACACCCATGTATGTTATAGTATAGTCTGAGGCAGCTATATCTCTTCCCAAGGTGAGAGTCCAAGGATATAGATAAACCCAGGAGTACAGTTATTATCACAGGGAAGATGGCTGATTGAGTGGTAGGGCAGCGGAGATGAGGGAGGAGAAAAATTGAATGATCAAATGGGCCATCGTCTGTGTAACTGAGTAACAAAGGTGAAGGTAACATTATGTAGGACAGCATCCAGAGCTAATTCCCTTCTATGTTCTCTATAATTCTGTATTTCCTCAATCGTTTTTGTATTAACAGAAGTGAAGATAACTTTATATTATACAGCATCCAGTGCAAATTCCCTACTATCTTCTCTATAATTTGGTATTTCCTTTAATGTT
>PVLD010019956.1:0-19571 GCA_004027595.1 Dinomys branickii
AAATTTGCATGTCTGTATATGGGTCCATACATCTACAATTCGAAGATATCAATGGATAAAGCAACAACAACTGTTGAGACCATATCACCTTGTCTATAGATTAGTTGTGATTGTACTATTTTCTATGATAATGGGTGTCTGTTTGTCAATAGGTTTTTGTACTTTTATGTTTCTAAAATAAAAAAATAAAAAAAAATAATACAAAAAAAAACAATGTAAACTTCAAACCTCCCTTTTACTTGTGTTTTAGTTGAACATTGCAATCATTAAGGCTTTTGAGGGTGCATATAATATAGTAACATTTCCCCTTTGTTTTTCTAAGTTAGAGGAAATGTGTAGATCATCTTCATTATATTTGGTCTGTGTTCCAGTTTTCTTTCTTGTGTGTAGCCAGTCTTCCCTCCCAAAGTGGTGCCGAGGGCTTAACCTGGCACTTTGAACACGTAGGTGCTGAGTAGGAGTTTTGACACTGACGTGAAGCCATGGCCCAGGACACATTAGGGAGAAAGCTGCTTGCTAATAATACCATACCTTACAGAGGAGGAGTTCTCTATGATGAATAGATCTGAACATAGCGAAACAAATTTGAGGAAGTAAGATTAAAAGATAACTCTAAAAGTTTATAACTTCCCACTGACAGACTCCATAGTCACTGTGGTGGGTGAAATGCTAGAACTATGGTCTATCACCCAATTTCCTTACTTCTCATGAGGTGTGTGAGGAGCTATTCAACCTGCCGAGTCAGTGGGAAGAGAATGCTACGGAATCTTAATCCACAAGTACCTTAGTCTCCTGAACCTCCATCATGTTTCTTATGCTGAAATCTATATTATTTAACACGAATATAACCATTCCACTTTTCTTATGTTTATGGGTTTCATGATTTTGCTGCAGATATAAATACTAAATAATGTGTGAATGATGCATCATGGCCCTTACTGGTGACACATGGAAACACAGTGAAGATCCCCACTCCCAAGTGTGTTTACCGATCAGGAGCCAAGCTACCTGCCTCCCAGGACTTCTATTGGGAGGGAAATCAGTGCCATGCTCATACTTCTTATTTATCTGGGAGAGAAGGGGGCACCTCATTAACATCACAAGCTGCCACTACGCTCAACAGTGTGGAAGTAAAATGGCCATGAATTCTAAACTCCTGTGTAGCAAGTAGAAGACAAAACAAGACTTTTCTACACAGTTGAGGGGCCCTGTTTAGATTCTTATGGCTGATACATTGTGTTAATTTGAGATGTTTAGGAATTTAGCTAAGTGACTCAGCAGGGAGCCAGGTTCCTCACTCTGGAAACATCCTCATCCTGTGCCAGAGGAGAGGAGGGCAGGGAGATGGTGTGAGCGCTACACATCCTCTGGGTGGGGGTAGCCTGCTTACAATATAAGGGAGGAAGAGGCTGCGCGTTCCCCCTTTTTTTTTTGTTTTTGCTGTGTTCTGCCACCTTGAACTGTTGCCTCTGTGCCACACCACCCTGCCTTGGAGCCAGCTGGTTATGGACTGAGGCCTCCACAAACTGTGAGCTAAATAAACCTTTCCTTCCTTAATTTGGGGTGTTGGGTATTTCGTCTCAGCAAGGAGAGGAAAGTAATCAAGACAGAGTCCTTTTTATAGACTTCTTTTAAGGAATGAAAGACTTGAGAAGAAGGACCATTCTTCACAGAAGTATATTGGGGTTAAAACTTATTTCAGACACAGAGGATCAAGTTGGAATAGGGAAGCTGTGTGTAGGGGGATAAAAATCAAGATAACCAAGCATTTTCTATGTGTGCGATATAGTGGAAAGTACTCTTAAAATGTTGTCCCTTCAAGTCACAAGGTGGGCGGCATTGTCATTTTACTGAGGCTGCAGAGACAGTGTTCCTGGAAAGAAAACACAACGGCTGATCTAGCAGCCAATATGCTGAAATGTGAAGAAAGTTGAAGAGAAGCCCAGGAAGAAGCCCGGACACCTGAACTTCTACTGGGTCATCAAGGTGGGGATGGTTGTGCTGTGCTGGCAAAAACATGGCGCTAGGGCATGAAGAGGGACTGGACTGAAAGTACCTCAGTGCCACACTGGTTTTCAGGGTGGTATCCTTGCTGTGTGTCAGCAAGGTGGCCCATGTGACTGACACAGAGAAGTGCATTTCTCAAAGGAAGGATTCTTTCTCTCTCTGTTTCTCTCTCTGTCTCTTTCTCTTTCCTTCTGTACACTCCTTATAGCTTAAATAGCATTGAATGGATGTATAATGGCTCTTGTGCTCTAGGTAGTGCTTACTGTTTTGTGTTACTTTGTTTCACCAACTTATTCACAGTCCACAATTTTTCTCACTTCAAAATAAGAACAATGACTGTTCAAGTAGGAGTGTAAAGCTTCAACAACCATCTGCATGTATACAGAAACATACTATCAGTTTTATGAGCTTTTACTCTTGAAATATCTTGTCCTTTTCTCTCCTTCCTGACCCCACAGGACTACTCTGTCAGCTTCTCTTGTTATCAGAAAATGTCACTGCTCGTTTCTCCAGACTGAGACCAAAAATGAGGATCCTTTGGTTTGAGCTCTTTGTTCCAACTGTCTGGCCAGCCTATCTCCTTTCCTCTCTATCCTTTCTCCCCCTAAACACACACACATTCACACAAACAATTTCTCTTATTTCTTTTCTTTTTCAGACTTTTGACATTTATGGACATTTATCGGCTACGAGACCAAAGTAAGTAAGATATACTTTTTGGCTTCAAGAGATTAACAGTAACAAAACCTGCCTATAACCCAGCTTTCCTCTCCCAGCCAGATCCAATCTGAGTTTTCCCTGGAATAACTGAAGCTAGATCAAATCTTCTGAGGCAGTACAAATGACCCATGACAATTTTTAGAGTTCAAGAATTTGTGTTCAAACTCCCAAACAGTGCACACTGATCACATTCATTTGGCTAGTGGATATGTATAAATAGAACTCAATAACCCTGTTGCCATCCTCATCATTGAAGACCTAAATCTGAGCTGTGACCAAAAGGGTGTCATATGAAGGCAACCCTGTGGCTCACGAACTAACATTGTCAAAAGTATAAATAAACGTCCCTACTGTTGTTCAGTTCCTCTTTTCTCATTAGGACAGAAGACCCCACCTGACTCAGCTTTGTCTCGTGTCTTACTTTCACCCTCTCCTCTCCATTTCCCCCCCCAAGAGCTGCGTGAGTCACAGTAAAGCATATAGAACAAGAAGATGTAGGAGAGGATAGAGAAATAGACTTTCTGGTGGGAGGTGTCTGGCTAGGAAAGAATAGAATTTGAGGACAGCAGGACAGATAAGATTGGGTGGCAGAGCGTCTTGATACCTGTGTTCAAAAGTATGATGTAAGAACTATGGCACAGCTAAGGAACAGTAATTCTCTTGATCATGAAAAATGTGAGAAAAGAGAGGGAAAGTAAAACCAAGTTTCAGGGTTCCAAGATGCTGTCATTTGGACCTGCAGAAATCAGTACCTTCTCTCAAAACAAGCAGACTAGATGCCTCCAAATGTGTGCTTTTCTATTGCCTTATGTCTAAGTGAAGCATCTGTGCCAAGGGATATATGCTGTGCACAGACAGAGAAACGCTGTAGCAGCTTGCTCACATGTGGAACCGAAAACCACTGGCCTCCTCACACTGCACAGGAGAAGAGGTTATCAGATGCCAGGAACAGAGATGGGTGTTGAACAAAAATAGTTTTCAGTCTGACTGATGAATCATTTTAATTGACCACTCAGTGTGCTGACAATGGTTAATAAAAATACATTTCATTGTTCAAAGTAGATAAAGGAACAGGGTTTAAACCTCTTCACCGAAAATATTGTTAAGTTGGTGAGGTAATAGATATATTAATTTGTTTTATGGACTCATTTCAAAATGTATGCATAAATTAGAACAGCACTCTTTCTCCTATAAATATGCAGTTATTATGTATCAGTTAAAAAAAGTATGGAAGGAAAGAGGGCATGGAGTTGTTTGACGGCGGATAAGCCTGGAAGACACTGGATTGGCCCATGATCCAGGAGAACTTCTTCATCGACTCAGTGATATTGTGCATCCTTCACGTTAACCTAGGGGAGGGGAGCTCATCTCCACCGTACTTACCTAAAGATCCTTCATCCTTGTCTAATCATGAAAACAGTGTAAAAAACATCAAATTTAGGAAGAGACAACAAAGGCTCTTGCCAGTGCTCCTCGAAAGTATCAGAGTTATCAAGTACAAGAAAAGCCTGGAGGAGTCTATAGGAGCCCAAGGAGACAGGAACTAAATGGGACACAGTGTCCCCCAGGGGACATAGGAACAAGAGAAGGACTTCGGGGAAGATGGGTGAAATCAAAGACAGTGATGACTTCAGTCAATAAGTGAAGAAAAGTGGAGCAGACAGAGAAAAGGGGGGCTCCAAGACACGTCAAAGAAACAAACATAGGAAAGACAAACGACAGTCATCAAGGTGCCAGAAGCTGATGGAAGAGGACTGCGAAAGAGAAGCTTAATGTGGGAAACACTCCCCCACACTAGTTTGGAAGAAAGCTGTCCATCAACTTCTGCTGGCGTGCAGCTGTGTCTGAGGGACTTCCGGTCTGTCTCACAGACAGACAGGTACCTCCAAATGAAATAAAATGCTCAGAAATGAAAGTGTGCCTTTTTCCATTATTCCCCCAAACTTGTGTGGTCGCTCTGTGACTGTGTGACGTTTTTAAATTGGGGATCATCAGGCAACATAGAAAGGGCTTTCCCCACCATTATCCAATTTCTAGGACTTTTGCCTGAATTTAGAAAAAAGATCCTCTAACATCATTTGGTTTCAAAAGGATGACACAGAAACACTATGACCCACATCTAAAATTAGCATTCTTCTGGCCTCTGGCATAGCCACTCCTTCCCCGCACCATGCACACTGAAAAAGTTCCACCACTGAATTCTTGACCCTGGCAAACAGAAATTGAGCAGTCAGCAGGTAAAGAGTCTGAAGTATCAACCTCTGTCTCCTGTCCTCCCCAGCCTGACCTCTGGCACAAATGTACTCACACACAGGGCTCCCAGGAGCAGAGAAGTACTCTATAGATGGGGCAGGAAAGACTTGGGTAAAATGTAAGGAGAAGAGAACAGATCCGAAAGTGACCCCCAGGTTCAATGCCATCACACTGTACAGGACCTGGCTGGCCTGTTGGAGGAGGGAGAGGAGTTAAAGATTAGCACCAGCTTGGTAAAAAGTGCCTGCTTGCCGCTCCCGCGGTGGACAGGCACCATCGTCTGCTCCAAAGTCTAAGTGAGGATACAGAGCCATGAGCTCTGAAGTGAGAAACATGAACTTCCACTGTGGAGGGGAAGCTGCACCTCTGCCCCTCAGGCCTTGTCTTTCATAGCCCTTGTCCCCAGCCCTTGGGCAGTGCTGGGCTCTCTGTGTTCACAGATAGCTCCTGTCCTTCTGCTGCAGTAGGAGCAGGACATCTGAAGGCCCTCGCGCCATCTGGAGCATGAATGATTTGAATGGTTCCTCCCACGTCTCAGCCACCCCAATAGAAATCACAGCTCTGGAGCTCCAGGTTCTCTTCACCCAAGCAACTGTTCCCAGGATCCTGAGGCGTGGTCCAAAGACAAAGCTGGATTTCTGCCTCAGAGACTCACAGCTCTGTCAATATTCCTCAAGAGTTTTCTAAACTCCACGTGTGTCCCACGAGCCCAGGTAGGCACATTAGTTCCAACAAGTTTTGAGATCTGATCCCAGGGACCACCTCAGTGTGGGTCACATGAGAGCAGAGATAGCTCCGCAGTGTTAATAAATAAAGCAAAAATGCTTAACGAGTATTTAGCAAATGCCCTATCTGTGCACTGCTACATACTACACTGGACATAAATTTGGTTAAGAAAACACCTGCCAAGCAGAAGAAAGACAGAAATATAAAATATGAGTTGAATCTGATGCATGTGTACTTAATACTCGGCAGAGATAAGGACCGACTATGCTGGCCTGTGGTACTTTTCATGGAAGAATGAGAAAGAGAAGGCGGGGAATCCATGCATCTCGACTTCTTGAAGAAAAAATGAAGTTTGCTCCTCTACTTAAACATAGGTTTAAAAAAGTCACACAAATGGGAAGTATATTGTACTAGACAGGGAATTAGCAATATGTAGCCTGCATTAAGGACCCCTCTTACTCATTTCAGTAATATCTTTTTGTCTATTGCTGTCAAAGCCGATCTAATGCCCTTATGTGAAGAGCTGAAGATGAATGAGAAATATTCAACCAGGGTTGACCATTACACACATGACTTCTTTCTTCAACTTTTAATATATTGACAAAGAGTGGATAGAATGAGTTGGTGAGTTTCTGCAGAAAATGGAATATGGTTCTGCACTTTTAAATTCACACAGGAACACAAACATCTGGAGTTCCTGCTTTAAAGTCAGTATAGATCTTCTAGAACATCAGCTCTTGATATGGTGGTGACTGAAAATGTCCTTCAGGTGGTGCAGGAGAAGCAGTTTCCTCCATGGGAACATTTGATGACAGGATTAAAACAGCCTGTAACATAAATCACAACACCATAAGTGACTTACCCAAATAATCTCGAGGTTCCCTTTCCTGCCCAACTAGCACTATCAGTATTAGGACTCCGTCATATCGCAGTTCAATCTCAAGTGCTGGACTCTCAGGTATTCTTCTTTATTTTAAAAATTAAAAAAACTAACAAAACAACAATGAAGACAAAGTCAAAATAACACAGAAACAACTAAAATGATACATGATCTCAAAGCAAAATGATAGGAATTAACAATGGTTGCTACATTACATATTGTTATCTTCAGTGAAGTTGCTCAGTCCACAAGATGTAAGAATGTAAGATTGATCAAACAGTCAAAAACAGTGACAAACAATCAAAGACAATCAAAGTAATAAAAAAATTGGAAGTGATGCAGAGCTTCACCATACAAGATAGTAGGAGTTCAACAATGGTTCTTATACTGCATATTGTTGTTGTCAGATCAGTCATTCTGATTACCAGATTCAAGCATGCAAAATTGGTCAAGAAAAAAGAAAATTTTAAACATTAACTGTTCCTTTCAATAAACCACAAACATCAGCCACACATCTATCCCAGCTATCCTTAGGCATTCCTTACATTATGCCAGATCAACGGCATATAGCCAGTGCTGGATCATAGTCTGAGATGCTGATGGCTACTTCTGAGTCTTAGCCTGGACCAGTCTCACACGTAGATGTCAGTATCTGATGAGTTGGGTAATCACAGAGTTATGGAAAGTACAGAGTCCTCAGAACTAGCTACTAATGCTGATGACGACAGCATCTCTGAGTCATAGTTTATTGTGGCAGTGAATATCGCAAAGCAAGAGCCATGCTGACCCAGAATGGGAGAAATTCTCATGAAACTAAGGAAAATTCTGGTCGTTCTTCCACAACTCAGTGTGATGTCGAGTTGACTGGGACTGTGGGGGAAACAACAACGTAGAAGCTTAGGCATCAAATGCCCAAGTCCACTGCTCTTCTCAAATCACACAGCAGTAGAGTGGGAGAAACATTTCACAGCCCTGTAGCTACTCGAGAGTAGACAGGCTCAGAGAAGAAAACATCAAGATTGGAAGTTTACTACGGAATTTGTCTCATTCTCAAAAGTTTCTCCCATAGACAATAAAGTACTTCATTCACAGAATTGTATGAGCATAGGTAACTTTTGGGAAACTTGCACTTCTAGAGCATTAGTAATGCAAAAACCTACATCAGAGTAATGTGATGTAGTCCTCCCTGGGGAGAGCATTTGGAGGTGTGCAATATGATGTTGCCTGGAAGCCACAAGGAAGGCAAATAGACACAGAGAGATGCACCAACAGTCTCATCATGTGATTACTATGTTACTATCTGGCTGGGAACTTTGTCTGCCTCTGGGTCTCTAGGTAATGAAGGGAATAAGCAGCTGTTGGGGTTTTATCAACACCTTCCACATTCTGGAATACACTATGGCTGGGGTCTAAAATATGCCCCCAGAGTCTCCTGTGTTCAGAAGTGGAGATTTGGTGGGGACGGGATCATGCAGGCACTGTGTTCATCACTGGTGCGCTCCTAGTGCAATGTGCTGTTAATCGACAGGCAGATCAGAGGAGCTGGTTCCTGGGCAGTAGACCTTCGGAGGATACATCTGCTGCTGCGGCTTTTGTCTCTCCACTTCCTGGCTGGCTGGTTGGAACAGCTTTCCTCTGCCAGACCCTCGTGCTGTGCGGTTTCTACATTTCAGCCAGCTATCCACAGACTGAGCTATCTGAATGATGATCCTAGTAAACTCCTCCTCCTCTGCGTTGCAAGAGTCAGGTCAGGAATATTGTCCTAGAAGCAGAAGAACTGACCAATATAAACCCCTCCTACTTGGAGGACACTCCTGCCCTGCTGCTCCCGAATCTAATGTTCACATTCCTTGTGTGGACTTAGTACATACACATAACACAGATCAATTCCATGTTTCATCCCTTCTTTTTCTCCTCTCTCTGTCTCTTAATCCTATGCCTATTTGAGAAAGGAATAGTTTGCTACTTCCTATTACCTATCTTTCTATTTTGCTTGTTGTACCATGAAATACTTGTGTGTTTAATTTTTATTTCTCTTATGGTCTTAAGGTTTATCTATTTTCCTACAAATGACTCAAGTTTATCTTTATGACAGAGTAGTGCTTATTATATATAAATATCACATTTTCTTTTTCATTTTTCTGCTGATGGACATACAGGCTGCTTTCAGGACGTAGCTCTTATGAGTTTTGCTGTTATAAATATGGGTATTCATGCAATTTAATGCCTTTGACTCTCTCAGGAATATACCTAGAAAGGGAATAGCTGGGTCAAATGTAATTTCTAGTTTTAGTTTTTGAGGAATCTCCACTCTGATTTCCATAGTTGTTGTTCTAGTCTACACTCCCAAGAACAATGCAGAAGGGTTCCTTTTACTGCCCAACCTCACCAGCATTTGTTATTATTTGATTTCTGGACAGTAGTCATTCTTTTGGGGCTAAGATGGAATCACAGTGTTGTTTTAATTTGCATTTCTCTAAGTGTTGTTGCATATTTTTACTTATATTTATTGGCAATTTGTACTTCTTTTGTGAAATGCCTATTCATTTGACTGCCCATTTTTGGATTTGGTCTTTTATTTTGGGAGTTTAATTTTTTTTAAGTTCTTTATACATTCTAGATATTAGTCTCCGTCTATGGAATAGGTGGCAAATCTTTCCCCCATTCTGTCAGCTGTTTCTTTTGCTTCACAGAAGCTTTTCAATTTGATATGATTCTTTTTGTTGATTCTCCATATTGTTTCCTTGCAACTAGGGTTCTGTTCAGAAAGTCTTTGCCTTTACCTATGATTATGAGAGTTTTACCTATTTTATCTAACAGCTGGTGAGTTGTTTGTGTTTTAACATTTAGTTATTCACCCCACTTCAATTTTAGTTTAGTATATAGTGAGAGATATGGGTCTACATCCAGTCCTCTGCATGCACATAGCCAGTTTTCCCAACACCATTTGTTAAAGAGGCTATGTTTCCTTCAGTGTAAGTTTTTGTCAAATTCAGTATCAAGAAGTTGAAGTCACTGAAGGTTATTTCTGCATCCTCCATCCTGTTCTACTGATCCTTGTGTCAGTTTTTGTGTCTTTACCATATAATTTCTTAAAAACATCATGGTAGCCTTGTAATATAACTTTCAGTCCAAGGTTGTGGTGTTTCCTCCTTTGCTCTCTTTACTGAGGATAGCTTTTGCCATTCTGGTTTTCTTATGGCTCCATATGAATTATAGGATTTTCTGTATTTCTGTGAATAATGTTATTGGTTGTTTGATTGATATTGCATTAAACCATATCAATTATTATCATATGTATTGATATAATTATAAAATTATATTAATTTTGGAAGTATAGCCATTTTGAATATATTGTTTTTGCCTATACAGGAATAGGGGACACCTTCCAATTTTCAGAGTACTCTACTTTTCTTTGTAACAGTCTTTCACTTCCATAAGTAGGTTAGTTACTAACTATGCACTTTTTTTGATGTTATTGTAAATGGTATTTTTTCCTAATTTCTTTCTCAGTTGTTCATTATTAGTGTATAGATGGCTAATGAATTTGTTTGATTTTGTGTCCTGTTATATTACTAAATTTAGTTATTAATTCTGAGTCTTGGTGGATTTTTTGGGTTTTCTATGTACAGTATCATGTCATCTGTAGATAATGATAATTTGATAATGATAATTATAATGATACTTTTCCTTTCCTATGCATATTCCTTTTATTTCTCTTTCTTTCTTATTTTTCCTAGTATTATTAGCACAATGATGAACAGGGTTGGTGACAGTAGATGTGGTGAATTACCTAATGGCTAGCTTGTAACAGCCAGCTAAGCATAATCAGGGGATTCTGAGTGGAAGGCCCAAGTAAGGATTGTTACCAACAGCATGAAAGGAGACTGGAGGGGAAGATGGTGCTCTGTTGATTCTCCTGGTGAAGCTTATCATGCTGGTTTGCCTGATATGAACTCACCTGTTATTGTCAGAGGAGCTCGGGTTCTTGCTGTCACTGAGGATGGCTGCAGTTCTCTTTGGGGAAGCTCTGGCCCTTACTGTGAGCATAGCTTCCTGGTTCCAGTGCACATCCCTCAACCTGCTGGCACAAATCCTTCATCCTGCTGGCACAGGTTTTCTAGCTTCCACCACTGACCTTAGGGCCTTCCCAGTGCAGATCCTGAATACAGACTTACATGAGACATTGTTGTGGGCTCTAGGCCTCCAGCTGGACTTGTGGAGGACATCGCTATGGGTTCTAGGCTTTTAGTTGGACTCATGCAGGACAGGAATATGTGGGAATAGTGGGAATATGTACCTTCAGCTGGATTCTTTGGGTTTCTAGCCCATGGACAGATTCTTGTACTCTTCTGCATTTGAAGTTTTTTGGTGAACATTACAACATAATGTTATAAATTATGTGTCCTACATTAGATCTATTCCTTTGTCAACCCTGACTACAACAGTAGATATTCTTGCCTTGTTCCTCATTTTATAATATGATGTTGGTAGAAAGTTTGTCCCAAATGGCTTTTATTAGACTGAAAGAAGGTCCTTCTATAGCTATTTTCTTTAGTATTTTTTCATGAAAGTATGTTAGATTTTGTTAAAGGCTTTCCCTACCTGTACTGAGACAGTCATGTGACTTTTGTCCTTGCTTCTTTTTATGTGATGTAGTACACTTACTGATTTGTGTGTATTGAATGATTCTTGCCTTCCTTGGATGAAGCTTACTTGGCCATGATACAAGATCCTTTTGTGATTTGTTGCACTCTATTTGCCAGTACCTTAGTGAGGATTTTGGTATTTATACTCATTAGAGAGATTGCTCTATATTTCTCTTTTGTTGTTGAATTTTATCTGGCTTTTGAATCAGAGTAATAGTACCGTTAGGGATAAATTTAGGAGGACTCATCTTCTTTAAATTTTATTAAAGAATCTGATGATAATTGGTGTTAGATCTTCCCTGAATCATGTGTAGAATTTGGTCATGAATCCACAGTGTTTCCTACTGCTTTGATCTCATTGCCTGCTGTTGGATTGTTCAGCATTTTAAAATCTTCTTGGCTCAGTCTTGGTGATTCATATGTATCTAGGAATCTGTTCATTTCTTCTAAATTCTCCAATTTGTTGGCATACATGTTTGCAAAATAGTTGTTAATAATCTCATTGATTTCAGCACTGTCTGTTGTGATTGCACCTCTTTTTATTGCTCATTGGATAGATTTGGGTCTTTTCTTTTTTGATTAGATCAGGTAAGGTTTTGTCTATTTTGTTTATTACTTTGAAGAACTAACTCTTTGAATCTTTGTATTTCTTCCTTTGGTTGGGGTCTCAATTTCACTGATTTCTGTTCTGATCTTTAATTTTCTTCCTTGTATTACCTTTGGGTTTGGATTGTTCTTGTTTTTCTAGGAACTTGCTGTGCACCATTAGGTTATTTACTTGGGCTCAGTGTGATTTTTACGATGTGGTCATTCACAGCGACAAACTTCCCTTTTAAAACCTTTTTAGTTTTGTCCTATAACAAGTATTTTGTACTGGTGTTATTGTTTAGTTCTAGCAAATGTCTTGTTACTTCTGTAGCCAACAGTTTATTTTACAATGCACTGTTTAGTTTTCATGCCTTCAGATAATTTCTTTGTTATTAATTTCTAGTTTCATTGTGCTATGATCTGATAGTGTGCATGCTACAGTTCCAATTCCTTTACATATACTTAAGCTTGCTTTACTGGCTAATGTGTGGTTCCTTTTAAAGAATATTCTATATAACACTAAGCATGTTTTTTGCTATTGTTGGATGGAACACTCTGAAGATATTTATTAAGTCCATTTGTTAGGAGGATACAATACACCTACTTCTCCCAGGATATATCTATGGGAATGGGAAGTTGCAGTATATCTGTCCAGTACCTAATTTTTTTTATCCCAGTCTGAAGTTACCATCCAAGCCAAGACATGCCCTCACTCCCATTGGTAGGTGAGAAAAGTGATCAGCCTTCTGGTGTCAGCTAGATATAGGTAGGCTGTAGGCCAGGGGTGCAAGTGGGATGTTGAGCCTTTTAATGTGAATAGTCATGGGTCTGGTTGCTCCTTTCTCTCCTTGGGCATTGTCCTCACTCAGGATTAGGTTGAAATATTCTCTCTACTGCTGCTCTCAAAGCAGATGTACACTTACATAAATTCTGTGTCTGAAAGGGAGTGGGTTCTGCCGTATAAGCATGGAAGTGGAGCAGAAGGTTCAGCTGGACCACAACCCTGGCTAAGTCAATGAGCACAGCCTAGTAAGACACTGAGAGGGGAATCCAGCGAATCAGTGCCTAGACTTCTAACACATAGAAACTGTGAGATAATAGACATGTATTTCAGGTAATTGTTGGTAGAGCAATATAAAACTACTAGAGATATCTTCGAATGAATGTCAATACTCACGCTGTTGGGGTTACAGCAGGTAAGCTGACATCCAAAGATAGAGAGAGACATTGCAATTAAGAACTCCAGCACACTTAGAATGAGCATCATGCCATCCAGGCCCTAAAATACATAATCATGGAAGAGGAAGTATGATGAATCAAGGTGACAGCTCCCAACATTTAACACTAATTACAAAGGTGAAAGAGTAAACGTTTTGTCTGAGAGTCTCGATTCTGAATATGAGAAAAGCTATTGGCCAATTCTTGGCTTTCTGAATGTCCCCTGTTTAGATATGAGTTAGACTCCTAAATAAAAAGTTCTGTTTTTCAATCACCTCTGATCTTTTTTTTTATTTTAAAAAAATAAAAGTACAAAAACATATTGACAAACAGACACCAATTAGCATAAAAAATAGTACAATCACAGCTAATCTATAGACAAGGTGATATGGTCTCAACAGTAATCACCTCTGATCTTACAAAGTAAGTTCAGCAATTACAGGATGGTGCTTTTTGTTTTTACAAGAGCCAATTCTCTCCAGATTTGTGTCTGCCAAAGTATCCCATAAGAAGAGGAGAACTCACTAGTAAAATGGGCATGACCAGTGAACATCTATTTTCAGTCTGAGCAGGGTTGCACATACGGTATTCAATTGACAGAAAAGCGCAGGAGACTGTGGTGATTACGATCCCCGCTGCAGCCATCACACAACTGGTGATGTTCAGTCCTAGGCTGCTGTTGACCTAGAAAGGAAGAGCAATCGGTGAAGCAATCCAAAATATTTTCCACCCCACTCAATCATTGTCCACCTTCCTGTTCTTTCTCAACATCTTGACTTCTCTCCATATTTTTTTTCTTTACTTTCGTAGTCATTATGGTGCATTATATCTGTGTAGGTAATGTCTGAAGTAGTAGACATTATTGCAACACCTCTTTCTTTAAATTAGTTTCAGTGCTGATTTCTCATCAAAGCACACATATGCTCTTGCTTTTCCCAATATATAATCTTCATATGAGTCCTGTGCAGATATAAGGGAAACTTGAAGTCTCCTCTCAGTGATTTGCGAACCCTTTCCACTTGTGCTGGATGACCCTGTTGGCATCCATCTGCTGGCTTGTTCTCTTGGGGTGCCTGGCCTCTCGCAGCTTTCTAATGTTGCTAGTTTGTCACATCTCAATGTCTTTTGCATATTTTCATCTCTGTACATTGAAAATTATACATAGTTGCCAAGATAGGGGGAAATCTGTTATTTGATCTGTGAAGCATAAAGTGTGATATCAGTGTATCTACATTTAGTTATCTCCAGACATCACACCATGTGTGTGTGGATACAGTGGAGACTTGGGTTCAAAAATGAAGGCGATCCTGCCACGTACAACCACATTAATGAACCTGGAGTCGTTATCAAAGTTAAACAAGCCAAATACAGATTGTGGTAATCAGTTCATTGTGTGTGTGTGTGTGTGTGTGTGTGTGTGTACAAACCTTTAATATATCCACTTGTAAATTTAAAAGGAGTTTAAAAACTAAAATAATGTTAACTAAGAAGCCCATTTCTACCACAGAAGCACACAGATGCAGCCCATCTTGTGTCTCTAGGCAGAAGAGAGAAGATGAGAGGGAGTAAGGGAATGGTGCTCACCAGGCCTCTTGTAGTTCTAGTTCCTGCTGCTATTGACATGGATCCTGAGATGACAAACTAGGAATAGTAGAGAAAGTACTTAGACGCTTCAAGTAAATACTCGAAGTCATAACTAAAACTGATTCATAAATGAGACAGGTAGTGTAACAAATGGATTATCTTAGAAGAATTACATCTACACATAATTGTTCCATTTCACAGAAAGAATAAAGTCAACCAGATAGATTTCTGAGCCAGTTTATCAAGACTTTAATTTATGTTTTATTTAATTAATTAATTTTGGGGGGTTACTGGAAATCGAACTCAGGACCTTGTGCTTTCCAGGCAGATGCTGTACTGCTGAGTTATATCCCTGGCCCAGCTATTTTTTTATTTAAAAATTTTTTTTTTCTGAGACTGGGTCTTGCTGTGCAGTTCAGGCTTGCTTTGAGCTCACTTTGTAGCCCAAGGTGATCTTGAACTCACAATGACCCTCCTGCCTCAGCTTCCCGAGTGGTGGGATTACAGGCATGCACCACCATGCCCAGATATCAAGATTTTAAAAAAAGACCTAATAATAATGTTATCAAAACTATGAGCATTGACAGATAGATGAAATTCCAGATATACACTAATGTTAATATGATAGGCAAATTAGTATGATATTACAAACAAAAAAGAAACTGAAAACTATAATACTTTGAAATGTCTTTTATATGTTGTAAATAAAGCAATTTCAAAGAAGAATTTTAAAGTCCTTATTGGATGATTGCTAGAATACACTAATGTATTTCATTTCATTAATTGGGCAGTTAGTTTTCATTTAGGTAAAGTGGCTAGCCACGACTCATGTTGACTTTCCATTTTAAGCTATTCAGCTTTTGAATTTTAGGTGGGGGTGGTTTGTTTCAAGTTTTCTATTAGAAATCTCAAAAATTTCATAATAACACAGTTGATAGATTTGATAAAATTGTTTGACAAACCTCAACACATTTCTCATGCAAGGATAGAAATAATTCATGTAAACCCAGTCATTTCTAGTCAACGAAGTTGCACAATCACTTACTATATTATATGAAATACATGTGAATAAAACTTTACAACATTCAAAAAGTGTGCAGGCTAAAGTTTGAAGAAATAGACTCAGGTGGAGATACTTTTTGTGGGATTCCATTAAATAATACATAGCTGTACTAGAAAGCCTAAAATAAGAGAAGTTTACAATTGTTAGGAACATTGCTGCCTCTCTATTATAAAGGAGGAAAAAAGGACAGCTTGCCGGTGAGGTTAAAAGTCAAACTAAAAGAAGCAAGGGCTCCCCTAGCGGGACCCGCAGGGGTACCTCAGCTGACAGGCAGCTCCTGCATCTTCTTCAGCCACATGAAATGCTTGAGTTGCATGAACTGGTGGCCAAAGTGGGCTTGGGAAGGACCTGAAGCAGGAATCAGACAACTAGAGTGCTTAGACGTATGGGGTTCTGGGATTGTATTGACGCTCTGTGAGCACTGGTTCCTGTACCATCTAGTACAGGGACTTGGGGAAGTGTGTGATCCTGGGGAAGTTATTTAATCTAAGTTCCACTTTCTTCATCCATGAAATGAGGACAAGGGTAAATCCTCCTTCAGGAGTCTCTGGTGGTGGTTTGAAATGGAAGGGCATGTATAAAACACAGTGGCTTGCCCAGATCATAGGGTTTAACAAGAGTTATTACTGGCATTCGTCGTGTGTGACAGTGTGTGCAACATCCCAGAAGTCGCCCCGCACTCACTGTCTTGCAGTCTGCGATTCTGCTTAGACAGGAGGAGGCGTGAACTCGAGGCTGCCGCCCATCCTCTCGCAAGTCCATCTTTATAGACAAGTGGAAGCCCCACAACACTTGGACAATTTCACAAATTCTGACACAAACCCAGTCTATGCATTTGACTTTTCGTGATACTTTAGACTCAACTTACATTTTCCAATTTTAGGAAAAATTTCATGTTTTATCTGAAGGAAAGATTTTTAAAGTTGTTTTTCAGATTTTGGCCTCAATTTAATTTTATAATAGGTATTAAACTTGGGAATCAAATTTTATCCAACAGTTATTCCATCTTGTAACTATTTGCTAAGATTTGATGGGTCAGCTGATATCAGCTGAGTCTCCTTTCTCTTTTTTATTATTTATAAAAGGCCCTCATTTGCTCAGTTTCTCATGATCTTTTAAGAAGTGCAACAGCTTCCAAGCCACAGAGGTGGATCTTGATTATTTCAAGTCAACAGTAGAAATACAAGATAGCATCGAGACATGATTCCCAATCTGAGGAGGTTAATGTGCATGTTACTGCCAGGTGTCTGCCGGGGTGCTGTACTCACTGCTACGGGCCCCCAGACCAAGTAGGCCACGTTAAAAACAATGGGGTGCGGGGAGAAGGTCGGCACCAACGCACTCATGATCATCCCGAAGCTGAAGTTCATGAGGGCAATCACAATCTGCACACTCTGGAGATGAGGGAAAAAGTACAGGGCAATTATCCACCACATACCTCGGCAGTCTTTTATTTCCAGCAACTGAGGTACCCGGGCACCCCACCTTTTGAAATAGCTGGATGACCTTCCCAATATTTTCTTGTCACTTTCTTCATGAAAAGGACTGTGTACCTACTACCTCCCGGGAAGAGTCCTCTGATAATCAGAAACCACCTCTGTGAGTTCAAGGCGTGGCAGAGTTTGCCAAAACCTGCCCAGAGCTGCCTTTTTGGTACCCACGCTGCTGCGTCATCCACAGCTGTTTCTCTCCTTTGCCACGTTCTCCGAGATGAGAGATCCAGGACTTAGGAAGCATTTATTCAAGCAAGGAGACATAATCTGATAAAAACAGTCTGTGCAGAGGAAGGAAAATGAGAGAGCATAATCTTCATGGAGTCTGGAGCTTGTGAACGTGACTGTGTGTGCAGGTGTCCAAAAGGAGAGGAGTGAGGGAAAATAATCTTACAGCCATTGTAAGGATTCACAGCAAATAACACAAAAACAATTTAAAAGGCTTTCTGAGGTGCACCAAAAGCCATGCTTGGAGGAATGTGTGTAGCATTGAGTGCACGTGTTAGAGAAGAGGAAAAATCTCAGGTGGGCACAGATGCTTCCACCTCAGGATGCTGTGCAGAGGATGGCAAGTTCAATCCAAATAATCCAAGAAAAATAAAGCTTAGATCAGAACCATGAAGTAAAGACAGAGAATCATATATGTAATCAATAAACTCAATAGCTATCCTTTAGGAGGTAAATGAAACCAATAAGCTTCCAGCCAGGTAAACTTAGAAAAAAAAATGTAGACAGCAGACACAAAATACTGACATCAGAAATGTAAGGGAGGATCACCACAGACACTTAGCAACAATAAGGAATGCTATGGATGACTCCATGCCCACAAATTTGCTAACAGAGGTAAAAAAGATGTGATCACAGAAATGTCAAAAGTCATAAAAGCCAAAAAGTTGTGTGGTTCCTGTATAATTCCAGCTGTATGACTTTTTTTTTATTTAAAAAAAATAAAAGTACAAAAACATATTAACAAACAGACACCAATTAGCATAAAAAATAGTACAATCACATCTGATCTATAGACACGGTGATATGGTCTCAACAGTGGTTATTGCTTTATCCATTGATATCTTCGAAGTGTAAATATATGAACCCATATACAGACATGCAAAATTGGTCAGACAATCCTCTCAACAACAGAAAAACACAAAAACCAAAAATCCAAAGACAGAAAACAAAACAGGCAAACAACGTATGACTTCTTTTGGAAAAGCCAAACTTGGGGGACAATAAAAGTCAGCAGTTGCTAGGCCTTGGGCAAAGGAACGAATAAGTAGGTAGAATACAGAGGGCTCTAGGGCAGTGGAATGACTTTTTGCAATATTGCAGTAGTGAACACATGCTGTAACATCTCTGTGGAGACCCACAGAATGTACAACACAGTGAACCCTAGTACAGGTATGTACTTTGTGTGCTTCTGAGGATTGAACCCAGAGCCTCACATAAGCCAAGTGAGCGTTCTCCCACTGAGTGACATCTGCAGCTCTACTATGGCATTCTGGCCACAATGACATTCCAGTGTAGGTTCATCAACTGTAGTAGATTGAGCACCCTGAGGGTGGAGGTGGGTCCTGGGAAAGAGACATATATGTGGAGTGTACCTCCTCTTCAATTACAGTGGGAATTCAAATTGCTCTAAGAAAAGTCAACATAAAAATCTGAGCAAGGTGTGGTGGTGCAAGCCTGTAATCTCAGGACTAGAAGAGGCCTAGGCAAGACGATTGCAACTTTAATCTAAGTCTAAAATTTAAGAAGTGGAATAGAAACAAAATGATGCAAGCGTCCACGCTGACGTCTGTCCCCTGTTGGTTTGAATCTGGGCATAGATATTTGATGTCCTTTCACCTGACCTAATGTGTCATTGTTTAAACTCTCCATTTCTTTCAAACACATTGACCTGAGGTTCATAGTGGAAGTGCTTAGAATAAATGTTTTTATTTTTTTAATCCTCTGAGGAGCAAGCTAAGTAAAGATACCAGAGAAATACAGGAATAACACAGCTCTGAGCCAAAGTGGGGCATGGCTGGGGTCCCCACCCAGGGCACTTGGAGTCCTTTCTCCTGCTATTCTTCCACAGCGAGGGTGACCCATGACCTAGAATGGATCTGGAGCCACTGTTTACTAACAATAGTTAAACAGGAAGGCAGGATGTGGTGTTATAATGACAGCGCACCATTTTCCTAATGATGGATCTCGATAAGCAAACACTGATGACTCTAGTACGGATTCTGAGGCCAGTGGCACACAGTGCTGGGCACGCGGTGGATCAGGTGTGAAGTCACTTCCCCTTCGCACTTCTCCCTGATCCACAGATGACTCACCCCAAGGACTTTTGGTTTCCCCCTCAAGAACTTCTTCTTCATCTCTTCCCACAAAGATGAGGCAGCTGC
>PVLD010019956.1:19671-35130 GCA_004027595.1 Dinomys branickii
GGGAGAGGGAGGAGGGAGAAGGGAGAGGTTATTCAAATGCTTCATGGCCTATTTCCATAAATGTTGAAGGGAGTGAAGGTTATAAAGATTTTCTGCATACAATTGGTTCTCATATCATTTATACAACACTGAGACTCTGTAGAAGTCCTATATTTGGAGACATGGCCCTCTTACTAGCAGCACAACGCAGGCACTTTTGCAGTGTCAAAACTTGCTATATTCAGGGAAAAACTAATTTTGGCTATGAAGGATTATCAACCTATATTTATCGTTGATAGATAAGAAGAACTACACTATTAGTACATCTGCCAAAAACTGATGTAAATGAGAAAAGAAAGTTTGCTTTAGAGAAATACAAAAGGAAAAATAAAATAAAATATTAATCTTTTAAAGCATTAATTTTAGTAGCACTTATATTCAAGGTTCTAGAGAAGAGTAAAGATACAGACTGGCATGGTGGCAAATGTCTGTAATACTCTCAGCACTCAGGCGGCTTAGGCAAGAGAATTGCCATGAGTTTGAAGCAGCCCAAACTGTATAGTGACACTCGTCTCAAAAAGAAAGAAAATACGAAATGACAGATCAGTGACAAGAAAAAGTTGTAAAAACTAAGGAAAATATAATGATTAAAAAGGAGTACATAATGTGAATGAGTCTGAAATAGATAAGATGAAGTAAAATTGCAAAGAAAAACTAATGTTTCTTCTTTTCTAGAAATTTTTGAAAAACAACTTGGAGAGATGGAATTAGAATCCCACCTTTGAAAAAATTAAAATTTAGAGGCAACTAAAATAACTATAAATCAGGAAAAATTAATGTTAAAATGAAGGTTGTCTCAGGATGAATTTGTATGGAGTTAGAGTGTCAAGGAACCATGGCCACAGATTTCCGGGTGTACTATTTCAGTGTAAGAGGCTTCTTGCATAAGTTACTGCCGATAAATCTGAGATGGAATACACCAGTGCATAGCTGTTATTTCCTAGATAGTTCTGAGAGCCAGCAAGAATGAGAATAAAGGAGAAATTCCATCGGAAGCCAAATTTATGAAAGGAAATCAGTTTTGTGATATATTAGATTCCACAAAGAAAGAAGCACATCTCTCAGTATCAAAGTCCAAGTAGTACCTCAGGCTAAGATTGTTTGATTATGTCACCCTAAGCAAAGCTCAGCATTCTGGGTAAGTTGTTGCCTCTGCTCTGGTGGTCTTGCATCTCATCTGAGGAAAGAACACACCAGTGCCGCTTTCTCCACGCACCTTTCTGATCTCCGCAGTGCTAAGAATCCTCTCAGTGATGCCCACTACTAGATTCCCTCAGGGGAAGGTTCTGTTCATGGCTGGGCAACCCAGGAATCGTGCCAAAGAGTGCTGGAGAACTAAGCCAGGTGATGATCAACCCCAGGAGGAGTGCATTCCACGAGGCACCTGCTTTCGCCATACTTTTACCACTTTCACCAAGCGTTTCAAATGGCAGATCTTTGCTTAACTCTTGAATTACACAAAATAACAATCCAGAGACTGGGAGAAAGAACCCTGGAGAGGGCATTTAGAGTGCCTGAAACAATTAGTGAACTGTTTAAACCATTTCTGTTAAAGATTTGCTAGCCCCAGGTTCTGCAGAACAGGTTTATACTAGCACCCAGCTTTGACCTTTAGGAGACCTTTGACCTTTCCTTCTCCCTGTCCTATGGAGCAGGCTGTTCCTCACATGCACCAAACACACATTCCAAGGTTCACTGGACCCTTCTCTCTCTAGAATGACAGTTTGTGCATGGGAAGTGGCCTTGTGCATTCCTGCTTCCTTCCCAGGTATCCTGGGACCGGTAAAAGAAGACCCTCAGCCCAACAGCTTGGGACATACATACCTTCCCCCAACCTGCAGGGTGTGTTCTCTGTCCATCAAGGCCAGGCTCAGGGAATGGGCTGAGGCTCTGTGCAGGTACAGTCACGTCCCGCACTGCACACCTCACTCGGGTTAACTCTGCACTCTTCTAGCAGTTCCTCTGAACCCTAAAGGCTGAACTGAGAATTTCTGAGAAACAAAACTGAAATCAGCTTTCAGTGTGATAAGTGTTGGCTGGTTTTTGTGCCCCTCAGACACATGTATGAAATTCCATCTGTAGTGAAATTTATTGTTAAAGCAGTGGAGGCTACTCACAGTCTTTCTCATGAAAATAATACTTGTTATAATGAGTATCATCGTGAGGATTTATTATGTACCAGATTGCACACTAAGTTAACTACACTTAGAAGCTAAATTAAAAGCCTACTTTCATAATTTCACAAATACCCATGTTATGCTTTCTTCCCAGAATATTATCTATCCAAATTTAGGAGTGTGACCTGCATGAAATTCCACATTAGATGTGCATCATAAATGGTCATAAAATGGCAATGAGTTGTTTGCACAGCAATAGCCCGACATCTTGCAAAGTCTCAGGAACGTTATCAGAGGAAGAGGCCGGTCTTTGATTAAGACAAACTCACTCACAGTTGCTCTTTTCATGTCCTCCCTATGCCCCTGAATTTCAGATTCCTCCCTTGTAAAATGAAAGCAAGTCTTACTTTGCCTGGTGCATAGTTGAGTGTATCAGTACCCTTTCCCTTTCTGTAACATAGCACTGCTTGTGGCTGGGTAATATGTAAAGAAAAAACGTTTATGGAGCTCATAGGTGTAGAAGCCTAAGAGCCCAGCACCTGCTGGTTCTGGTGAAGGCCTTCCGGATCCATCACCATATGGTTGGTTGGTAGTGGGACATGTGAGAGTTTGTGATTCCACAGCAAGAGAGTGGATAAAGTGGGGGGTGGTCAGGCTTTCTGTATTTATAACAGCTCACTCTCCAAAAGCATAGAGTGTAGACCAATAGACTAGATTTCAGGACACAGAAACACAGAACTTCTGCCATCTGATTCTGGCTGAAGCAGCCAAAAACAAATGCTGGAGAAAGGAAGAGCGTCTCTATCAACTGAACCCCACTTTGTTTTCCTGTTTGCCAGGATTTGGCTGTACTTTGTCCCCCAGGGGTTCTACGCTGGAGGTGTGGTGCTCTGTGTAATGGAGGCTGTAAAAGGTGGACTTGGTGGCAGATGGCTAAATCACTGAGGGTGCTGCCTGCAGATGTCCAGATGGAAACTACCCTCTGTCTTTTAGCTTTTGTGCCCATCCTGGGTGTGTCTTTCAGCAGCAATTAGGAGTTAGGCTGGGTTGAAGTTTGTCTACAGAATGAAGAGAAGCCAAGGGACTGAGGAGATGACAGGTGCCCTTGAGGAACAGAAGCTGTTTTAGCACTAGAATGGAGAGTAAGAAGACTCCTTTAATTCATTGCTCCATACAACGGAGTAACAGAGAGATGAGTTAAACAACAGGAACATACTTCCCACAGTTCTGGAGTTTGGGAAGCTCAACATCAGGGTTTCAGCATGGTCATAGCATGTGAGAGCTATCCTTCTGGTTTACAGAAGGTCATCTTCTCATGTACCCTGACACAGCAGAGGCAGAGGGAAGCAAGATTTATGTCTATTTTTAGAGCACCATTCTTATACCCTAATGACTTACTGAGCATCTGGCTACCGATATTATGTTGGAGGTTAGGATTTCAGCGCCTGAACTTCTGGAAAACATGAACATTCAATCCATAATGACAACTTTTGAATTTAATCTGAGAGTAATAAGAATCCATAGAAAGCCTTCAAGCTAATTAATGTGTGTGTGTGTGTGTGTGTGTGTGTGTGTGTGTGTGTATGTGTGTGTGTGTGTGTGTGTGTGTGTGTGTGTGTGTGTGTGTGTTTATTGATTAATATGTGTCTGGTCCCAGGACACATTTTTGGATGTCTATTTTCATGTTTATAGCCAGGCTCTGAGATAGATACTATTGTTAAACTTATCTTCCAGAAGATGGAACTGAAATACACAGATGTTCATATGGTGGCTTTACATGAGATTGAAACCCAGTTCTGTCTAAATCACAAGACTGTGCCATAATTGGGATATAGTTCATTGTCAGGGTTCTTGTCCAGTGAGCACAAGGCCCTGGACTTGATGCTGAGAACCAATAAAGCAACAACAACAACAAAACCAGAAAATAAAACTCAAACAAGACACAGGTCACATGGTCTGGAATCTTCTGGAATGATAACTCTAAAAAATACTTGTTTAGATATCAGGTAAAGAAACAATAACAATAATTAACATAGAAATCAGGACTTGGGCTATGGGAAATTCAATTCTCCGGGGAAGGGATGATGTCACCTAAATGAAGGTAGTGGGAAGTGAACGTATTTGATGAAGCAATGGATGTGTAGGGTAAAAAAAAACCACACAGGGAAGTTTCATACCCTGATTCGGGCTTAGGGAGCTGGGTGGGTTTAGAACCATTCACATGGGCAGCAGACACGGACAAGGTCTTAGCGCAGGTGTGACAGTAACTACTGTGAATTGGGATGAGCGTTTCCAATAAGGTTAACAGTTCAGAGCTGGGTAACTGGCAGGAGACAGGGAGTGAGAAGATGACTGAAAAGGAAAACCCAGGAAACCACCACACAGAAAAGGGTAAGGTCACCCAAGGGCGGGTCTGCAGGCAGAAAAGCCCACGCTCTTTGAAAGATGGTAAAACCATTATTAATAGAAAGTAGGATTTCTTAGAGGATTATTAAAAATAGAGTAAAAATTGTAGAAGGAAAACTAAGAAAATAGGGTCTCAGAAGCAAGGGTGCAGTTTCATGAGTTCACAAGCAAGTTGAGATGCCAGACTCAGGCAGGTTTAAACATCCCCCCATTCCATTCGGCATGAAGTGAGAAAAAGGTTTGTGAGATCATTAGCATTAGCAGACGAGGAATGCTGAGCAGTGATGAGGATGTAGAAAACGGGAGCATTGAAATCTGACGGAGAGCATAAGCCTAAATCAGCCAGGTGGGAGGGTTATTTCATCCGAATTCTGAAAAGAGAACCACAAGCTATTCCAAGATTCTTGCAGCACGTTCAGTAATTCAGACAAATACTATTCTCCAGCTTCTCCTTGGTATGATTTGCCTTAATAAACATGTAGATGGACTACAAGTTGTTTGTATAAACATTGGACAGACCACAGTCCTTTGATCCAACAAGATTATAACTCTTGCTATTGCTTCCAGGAAAGAGGTTCTAAATCCATAAGAGTGAGAGACAAGAGGGAACCTAGCAAGAAAAGACAGTAAGGAAGAGTCAGGACAAAGGGGGTCCACAAGCTTTCAGCACATTTGCAAAAGGTCCATGTTATGAAGATTGTCCAGGGCACAGGGAGGCTGAGGACAAGAAGAGACATGAATGGGGATGAAATGATGCAAGATATAATCTCAACTGTGCCATAAAACTCAATGCAACATAGTCGTTTCTCCATCTTCTGAGAGAGGAGTTGAAACAAGCAACTTCCATAGACCAGTGGGGCTGAGCTCCAGTGACCTCACATGTCCTGGGATCTTCCTGTGTGACTGCCTCACTGTCATTATGAGCCAACTCACGTGACTCCTTCCTCCCTCGCCACTGACAAATTAAAGACATGTGGGATGATTCTATAGCTTGGTTGCTGGGAATAATATAAGCGTGAGCTTGGGAGTGGACATAGCATTTTGACATACTAATTCACATACACTGGATATACAGGAAGACTTGCTAGATTACAAGATAGTTCTATTTTTAATTTTTTAAGGTATTTCCATGCTGTGAGTTTATTACTATTTATAGAGTAATTTTATTTATTCTTATTTTCCATTAGTGAGTGCCTTTTTCATGGATCATTCTTATATTTAGAAACACTGTTCTTTTTATTTTTCAAGAAGGGTATCTTTTGCATGTATTTCTTCCCCAAAATATAATCAAATGGAAAGGAATGATTGTGAGATGTTAAATGAATTGAGACAACCTCCTTACACTATATACTGCTGTGATTTGCTTCCAACTCTTCAATTTGGTTCAAAGTCTCACTTCCTATAGTCAAAATTGCTATCATTCTCACAGTGTCTTCTCAACTGTGGAAATTCATCATTTTATTATCTATATTAGCTAGTAGTGTTCTAATGACAAAAACTCAATATTTTAATATAATTAAAATTGTGTTCTTTCCTGCCTATTTATCTTGCTGTCTGAGAAAGACTTATCCAAAGTGTAATTTTATGCATACAATAAAATTAATAGCATATATATTATTAAAATGTGATTTTTGAAATTTGTGTTGCCTATAAAGGCTTTTTGTTTCTTAGGATTTTTTTTCAGAAGTTGGGTGGCACACACTATGAATCCCAGAGTTTCTTTATAAAGGTATTTTCTTTGTTTCATAACAACATTAAATTTAACAGGCAAAGTTCAGTGTGTTAGGTGTTTTCATGCTAAGAAGATATGAGGTCATCCTAGTTCTGTTTAAAGTATATTAACTGTTTCATTTATCATGTTTGAATTTCATACTGTGAAGTAAAGAAAGGGGAGTTCTAGGATTTGAATATGACCCCCCCCACTCCTGAACTCATGAAGGAATTTGATCCCAAAAGTTTTATGATAATTGCTTGAGAAGGGTGGCAACAATCTGACTATGGTGTTTAGAGGTGAATCTGTGGGAAGGGGTTAGATTATAGTAACTCCTGGGGATGGGTCCGCTATAATTGAATCCTCATGCTTTCATGAGAAGAGAGGAGAGAGAGAGATGTGCTGCTGCCATGACATGATGCCCTCAATAGAGAAACTTTATAGAATCAGGAGCACTCTGTTTTGATTTCTAGTCTCCAAACTTGTGAGCTACATAAGCCTCTTTTCTCAGTACAGGAGACTGCCTCAAACATTGCATTATAGAAATGTAAACCTGATTAATACAGAGAGCACAGCAAGATCACGATAAGCATGACAATGATCTCTATTTTGAAGAGGACTCCACTTCCCCTTATCTAGATATTGAACTTCTTTCAAAAGTACAAAACCATACCACTCCACGAGTAGCTCAGGTAATCCATAGCCAACAGTGTAAGTGGGTTGGCCAGCCACCTCATCATAATCATGATAGGGAAAGAAAGTGGAAAGTCTGTGTTCATTGGAAGATAAATCAGCCACCATCTGTGGAAAAGTCAGAGCACACAGCAGATGAGCACATGGTTTATTCACTTAGCCTGGAGATTCATACATCACTGATCAGCATGGATTTTTCTATTTACGTTTGTGTTTACTCTGTTAAAATATGAATGACATTAAAATTTACAAAAGCAAGGCAAGCATTCCTACGCACTGTTGGCCAATGTACAAATATGAGCCAGAGACAGACAAATGACCAGAGGTGCTGGGGAAGGAATCAATCACAGTAACTGAAAATTGGCAAGTTTGCTCATTTTGGATATCAAGGATGATGTACGATTCCTCTGTTTTAGTTTTTTGAAGCTAAAAGTATATTCATCACACTGAATTTTCTTTTCTTGTCAGACATGACTGCCAGAATTTCAGATATGACACACTGTGTAAAATGGAGTTCAGTGAATTAGTCTGGTTCTCTATCATCTGAGTCTACATTTCCTAAGACAAATGTTTCTCAATATTTTCTCCCAAATTCTGGGTTTATAAAACACATAATTCTTAAGGACTAAATTCACATTTATGGGATAGAGAAGTCATTGTAATTTGAGTTTACTTACAGTGATTGGTATGAAAAGGTAGAAATAGGGCCATACAGGATGGATCTACACTACAGAAAAATCATGATGAGACACACCTGAAAAAATTATACACAGGATAATGAACACAACACCAAATCTTATCTGGAGCTTCAGAAGGAGAAAGTACTTTTGAGGAAGGAAGAAGTGTTACTCATGGAAAAATTCACCAGTTTAGGATTTCTAATAAAGTCAGGACTTCCATCATAAGGGCAGTTCTGTTCAGATCAATGCTTAAATTCATCTTCAGCTTTGCCCCAAAGACAACACTAGTAATTTTCAGAAATTATAAATGTAAGCCAATAATCTCTGCTTCATGAAGGTGTTTCCATGCACCAACTTATGAGGTGATACAGTAAATGACCCACAGCAAACTTGGCCGAATAGGAAGGCACCTCAAATACGAGGTGGGGGGGGGGGAGCTTTAAAATGCTTACCACTAAAAGATGTTGTGCTTTGATCATGTGATTTAGCACAGAGCTCTGTGAATACTGAGGTGCACAGAGGCATGGGCCCAAGTGGGAGACTCAAATATCACACAAGAAGGGGGCATCACATAGAGATCCTCAAGTCGTTGGTAACCAAACAGCTACTGGTTAAAAAGCTATACCATTGAATTAACATGATTTGAAAGCCTTCCTCGTGTTCAAAGCTGGATTTTGAACTGAAGAAGATGAAAAAATAATTTATTGTTATTATAAACAAAATGAACACTTTGAATACTGATTTTTTTTCCTTAGCATTTCTAACTATCTCATTAAATACCTAAGATGGTACAAAATTTATCCATCGTAGGGTTGTGGAATCTAGTAATAAAATTAAAACAGTATGTAAGCTAAAGTTTGGGTTGCATGCACAATAAACAGATTGGAAAAACAAAAAAAGGTATCAAAGGACTAGAATAAAATTATCATAACAGATGAATACTAATAGCCAAGAAGAATTAAAAAGGGTTTCAAAAAAGATATTGTATAGTAAAATGAAAATTAAAACTACAATGAGCCATAGGCTCACGACTGTTAGGATGTAGTCTGCGTATTACTAGAACTCAGACTGGGACAAGTCTTAGGAAGGCTGTAAACAAAAGGAGTACCTGTATTATGTAGGGAGAGTGTGCAAAAATCAGGAAAAATAAGGTGAAAATTATAAAAGAAAACTTAAAACAAAACTACCACATGGCTCAGCTACTATCCTTCTAGCTATAGTGAAAGAAAAGAAGTCAACATCTACTGAAGGTATCATTATTCCATTAATGCAGCATTGTGAACAACATGCAGCATACAGAAAGAACATTCATCAATGAGAGACACAGAAAAGCATTTTCACATGTACACATTGAATATTATTCAACAGCAAAAATGAAGGACAGCCACCACTTTTAACACCTTGCATGAAACTAGAAAATATTTTGCTAAATAAGATATGGCAGACACAGAAAAATACTGTGTGAACTCACGTATATGTTGATCCTAAATTAATAAAAACAGAGATGGAGGGCAGGATGATATTTTCTAAAGATGTGCTGTTAAGATGTAGTGAAGTGGATCACAGGTGAAATTTTTTAGGGTAAATATTCAGGAAACCTGGTGTAAGCATGGGAACTGACTTAGGAATATAGTACTGCACAGTAGATGTGCTCCAGAAGTTGACCTCAGCTGTTCTTGTATAAAGAAAAATCTATGTGAGTTGGAGGTCATGCTACTTTGCTTAACAGTAGTGATCACTTTACAACATATATTTGTGCCATTGCTTTGTCATTGAGCATCCTTTTTTGTGATATAGTCTTGAATCCTGGGCTTCCACACTGAACTGCATCCATCATTCTTTAAATTTGTTTTTTAAAGTTTGAAGCTGGTACTTCCGGAATTGTTAAATTGCCTAAACTGGGCTCTAATTTGAGATCCTCTTGCCTTCCAGAGTCTCCCAGAGGTGGGATGGCAGAAAGATGCCACCACACTTGGTTAAAACATCATGTAGTATACCCTAAATAGTTACAATAAAAAAATGGAAGGTTTTCCCCGGAATCTGTACGAAACATTAGTCCCAGGAGTTTGTGTGAAACAAAGGACTAACTCTGCAGGGACAGACCAGAGTCCTGCAGTCCTCACAGCCTTCCAAATACATGTATGAGTCGCACAAGAAGAGCGTGTAAACACTCCAGCTTCTGTCCGCATCCTCAAAGGTGTTCACACTAGGGGTAGAGTATGAACCGCAGAAAAGTCAGGGACAAACAGGCAGTGACAGTCATTCTCCGGAGAAGACTTCCATTCCCCTTTATTACATAGACAAGGATATCCTGGATGATGCAACGGTAAAAAAAAAAAAGACCAAGTAAAGCACGTGAAGGCATTCTCTCAAACCACCTCGGGGGAGGGACAACCACATAAATTAGTCTTGGTCTTTTGCAGGTATGTAGAGTTCATCCTTATTTCATCATGAGCTCAACATCTGCTGTGGAGAAATAAGAGAAACAGCAGATCAGTGCATGGTATTTCAAAGGCCCTTATTTCTATACCTCCTCATACATTAAGATCCCCCAAGGTTTCATGTTTATTTCTAGCTGATACAAAGTTTAAACCCAGTCCTGAAGCTCATCATCTAGTGTCCAGTCTAAACTCATACGTGTGACTCCCAAGGAATAGGGATTCCTCACACGGATTACTAACATGAAATAGCAGGTTAAAGGCATGTTCTTTATCTCTCAAACATAAAATGTATCTGTAAAGAGGCAGAGATTATTCCTTACCCTCTAGATAAGAAACACTTACTTGGGGTGAGGTTTTTGTCTCTTCAGAGTAACCAACAGCAAAATAGAGGCAAAGAGACAGGATGAACTCAAACAGCGTGAGGACGAACTTCAGGAGCCCAGGAAATGCCATTGTGAGCCATGTGGGAGAGAAAAATTAGAGGAATGTGAAGAGATGCTTCAGCCATGGACACAGTTTAGAGATATTTTACTCATGGACAAATGCTGTGGTAGCAAATATTCCACTCTTTCCCCATACATGTACCTCTCTATGACTATACTCTGAAATGGACTCTTCCACCTTCTTAAAATATCAGACCAGTGAAATGACCTTTCATTGTCCAGCCTATTTCCTGTTATAACCAAGATCACAAAAAGCTGCTTAGTTCCAAAGCCAGCTGTACTGACTTTCCTCAATCTGAGACTGTATTAGAATCCATTTATGTCTTGTGGTAGTGAATCCCCACGATGCAGCCATGTATCCTCCCAAATTGGGGTGACAAGAGTGAGCTATTCAGGAGGACAGAAACTTAACTTCCACCCACCCACCATCGTGGGTGTGATCGTGAGCCTTGTAGAGCTTCAAGAACTTCAGTGAGCTGCTCAGGAGGGGAAAAACTCTCCCTCAACCCACAGCATCACGGGAGAGATTGTGACCCTTGGGAGCTTCAGTGCTCTGCTTTGGAGTGGAAGAAATCCACCTCCCACCCCCCCAACATTGAATTAGTGATCATGAGCCTCAGTAAGCCATGGGACCTGCAACTAGCTCCTCAGGAGGGGGAAAACCATCCCGCCTCAATCCCACCATTGCAGGAGCAATCATGAGCCTTGGAAACCACAGGTTGTCCCATGGAGGAGGTAAATCCTACCCATTACCCCTCTGCCATCCAGGGAACCTTGGTCTGAAAGAACCCTTGTGCCTGGCCCATACTCCTACATTGTGGGTTGGGCAGTCAGTGTGGGAAACCACCAGGACACAGCAACCATCTTGTTCAGAGGAAAATGTCAAAACGAAGAAGCAAAGTGCAAACTCAGCCCACAAGCCCACCCAGAACAAGTCCAGGGACATCAACATAGAAGAAATTGGAAGTCACACACCTGAAATTTCTGAAATGATAGCAACTGAAGTAAAGAAACAACTCCATCAGGCTATAAAATAAATCAAATCAGAAATAACCTCTCAGTTAACAAAAAGAAATGACAGTAATAATGAAAGAATTCCTCAGCATATCTAAAGAAGACATAGATAAAAAATATAGAGGGGCATAGAAAATGATGGAAACCTTGAATAAACAATGTAAGAAAGAATTCAAATGCATGAAAGAGATTCAAAGAGATATCCGGGATATTAAAAATTTCACTGAAAGCTGGCAAAAACTCTTAAACAAAACTAAAGACTTTCACACCTTGAAGACAGCATTGCAGCTAGCAATCATGAAAGGGAAGAACTCTTAAAAACAACCAAGAGTATCAATTCAACAGCTGCAAGACAATGCAAAGTAAAACAACAGAAGACTGATAAGTGTCAAGGAAAAGTAGGAGTCAACATGAATGACCATCAAACCAACCCAACAAAGACCACTGAAAGCTATTCTAGAAAGAGATAAAAATGACCACAATTCCAAGAACAATAATAGAAAAGAAACAGCAAACAAGGCAAGCAGTTAAACAGAGGGGAAAAGTAGGGGACAAACGGTAGGAAAATACCATGACAAAGGTAAGACACTACTTATCAATTATCACTATCAATATAAATGGCCTTAATTTACCATTCAAAAGAAGTAGACTGGCAGAGTGGATCAAGAAACAAAATCCAACAATATGCTGTACACCAGAAACACATTTAATTCAAAAGGGAATTCATAGACTGAAAGTCAAAGGATAAAAAATAATAGTCCATGCTACAGGGACCCAGAAAAAAGCAGGAGTAGCTATTCTGTTTGCAGATAATGTGAACTTCAAGCCAATAATGATCAAAAGAGATCAAGAAGGGCACTATATTTTTTAAAAGGGAAAACTTCAAGAGGAAGAGATAATAATCATAAATATATATGCACAAATGTAGGAGCACCCAACTATTTTTAACAGATGTGAAAAATCTAATAAGCAGTAACACAATCACAGCAGAGAACTTGAACACCTCATTGTCACAAAGAGATAGATCAACTAGACAAAAAATCAGCAAAGAGATAACTGACCTCAACTAAATTGTATAAATGGACTTAATAGACCTTTACAGAGTGTTCCACCCAAAAACATCAGAATACACATTCTTCTTAGCTGTACAAGGGTCTAAAACAGACCATATACTAGGCCACAGAACATGCTTAAGCAAATGCAAAATAAATGAAATTACCTGGTGCATATTATCTTACCACAGTGCAATGAAATTAGAGATTATTCAAAAAAAAATCACAAAAACTGCATAAACATATGGAAATTAAATAACACCCTCCTGAAGAACCAATGAGTTATAGATGAAATTACAGAAGAAATTAAACAATATTTGCAGTCAAATTGAAATGCATATAGAACTTACTAGAAACACTGGGATGAAATGAAAGCAGTCCTAAAAGGCAAATTTATAGTGGGGATTTCTCACATCAGGAAAGCAGAACGAGCACATATAAACAACCCTGTGCTGCACCTCAAGCTTCTAGAGAAAGATGAACAAGTGAAGCCCAAAGCTCAAAGAAGGGAAGAAATTATAAAGATCAGAGCAGAAATTAACACAGTGGAGATTAAGAAAGCAATACAAAGAATCAATGAATTGAAGAGTTGGCTCTTTGAAAGAATGAATAAAATTGACAAATTCCTAGCCAACTTTACCCCAAAAAGGAAAGAAAATAACTCACATTCAGGCAATAAGGAATTAAAAGTGTGAAATCACTACAGATCCTGTAGAAATTCAGAAGATCATCAGTACCTACTTCAAAAATCTTTCCTCTCATTGGACGGAAAACACAGAAGAAATGGACAGATTCCTCAGTACATACGAATTACCAAAGCTGAATTGAGAAGGTATAAAAACCCTAGATAACCCAATATCAGTCAATGAAGTTGAAAATGTAATGAAAAACTTACCAACAAAAGAAGCACAGGTCCTGATGGATTTACAGCTACATTCTACAAGAAATTTAGAGGAGATATAGCACCAATTCTTCACAAACTCTTTAATGAAATTGGAAGGTCAAGAATTCTCCCTAACTCATTCCTGAAGACAAGTATTACCCTGATACCAAAACCAGAGAGAGACCCAACCAAAAAAGAGAACTATAGGCCAAACTCCTAACAAACATAAATGTAAAAATCCTCGATAAAATAAAATACTAGCAAACAGAATGCAGCAAATCATCAAGAAGATTATACATTGTGATTAAGTGGAATTCATCCCAGGAATGCAAGAATGGTTCAATATAGGCAAATCAATCAATATAATACACCATATCAACAGAACCAAAGATAAAAACCACATGACTATCTCAATAGATGCAGAAAAACTTTTGCTAAAGTCCAACATTCACTCATGATAAGATCCTACAGAAAATTAGAATAGATGGTCTTTACCTCAATCTGATAAAAGTCCCCTATGATAAACTTACAGCCAACATCATACACAATGGACAAAAATTGAAAGCTTTCACTTTAGAATCAGCTACAAAGCAAGGATGTCCACTTTATCTACTTCTTTTCTATATAGTTTTGGAAACATTAGCCAGAGCAATTAGCCAATAGAGAGAAATAAAAGGAAGAATAGGGAAGGAAGAGATTAAATTATCATTATTCTCAGATGACATGATACTCTACATGGAAGATCACTAAAACTCCACCAAAATACTTCTAGAATTAACATACCAATTCAGTAGCATAGCAGGATAAAAAGTCAACACTCAACAATCAATAGCATTCCTGCACACAAACAGCAAACTCACTGAGAGAGAAATTAGGGAAACCATACCTTTCGCAATAGCATTCATAAAATGAAATAGTTAGGAATCAATCTAACAAAGGAAGTAAAAGATCTACACAGTGAAAATTACAGTACTCTGAGAAAAGAGATCGAAAGGAGTGTCAGAAAATGGAAAGATATTCCTTGCTCATGGATAGGAAGAACCAACATTGTGAAAATGGCTATACTCCCAAAACTGATACATAGATTCAATGCAGTCCTGATTAAAATACAGATAGTATGCCTCACAGATCTAGAGAGAAAATTCCTAAAATTCATCTGGAACCACAAGAGACCTAGAATAGCAAAAACAGTCCTAGGCAACAAATGAAATGCAGGAGGCATGAAATTATCTGACTGCAAATTATACTACAAAAACTACTGTGATAAAATCAGCAAGGCACTGGCAAAAACACAGACCTGAGGATCAACGGAACAGCTTAGAAGAGGTAGACATAACCCCAAACACACTCAGCCACCTTACCTTTGACAATGATGCCAAACATGTTCACTAGAAGAAAGATAGTCTCTTTAATAGCTAAACCTTTTTTTTTGTACTGGAAATCGAATTCAGGACCTTCGTCTTGCCAGGCAGGTGCTTGTGCCGCTGAGCTACATCCCCGGCTTTAGTTTCTTTAATGAATGGTGCTGGAAAAACTGACTCTCCACATGCTAAAGATTAAACTAGACCCAAGCCTATCACCATGCACCAAAATAAAGTCAAAATGGCTTAAAGATTTAAATATTAAAACAGAAACACTAAATCAACTGGAAGAGAAATTAGGTAGAAACCTTGAAGAAATAGGGGTAGGCAGAGAGGCCATGAACAAAAACCAAACTACACGGGAAATACTTCAAAAATTCATAACGGGGATCTCACCTTATTGAAAAGTTTTTTTTTTATTTTTAAAAAAATAAAAGTACAAAAACATATTGACAAACAGACACCAATTAGCATAAAAAATAGTACAATCACAACTAATCTATAGACAAGGTGATATGGTCTCAACAGTGGTTATTGCTTTATCCATTGATATCTTCGAAGTGTAAATATATAAACCCATATACAGACATGCAAATTTAGTCAGACAATTAATCCTCTC